>JAULAV010009042.1:0-31268 GCA_030789695.1 Scilla litardierei
CATACTCCCTCAAAATCAAACAAACTATGCAAACTTGGGAGTAGATGACGAACACACACACACACACACACACACACACACACATATGGGTACAAAAAGTAATCATACAAGCAAGGTACCCAAGCAATGAAGTGCAATAAGAGTGAGTTAGCAAGGTGGAAATCAAATAGATTTTCATATATATAGTCACATGAGAATATGTCATTCCCAATATACGATTCTATATGTGTGTTCATAACATGCCTAGAAAAAATCTTAGGAATCCAAAAGATAGTGATTTGTGATTCTTAAGAGGTTGTAGAGGCATGAGTAGGAAGTTGGGATGCACGCTTGTGAAGTGGAACATAAATATAAGCGTGTCCCGTGTGTGAAACATGCAAATGAGCATTAGTTCTATCATGAAAATTTTTAAGCCACATGTTATAAATAATCCTCGAATAAACATATGAGCAAGTATTATGAATACACAATGCACATTAGTTAAGAATTTGACACATGTGAAATACATAGACATGAATGACATACAAGACCCACAATATGCAAACATAGGATATGCAAAGTGACATCTACTTGCATCCAACACACATGGATACCAAATGTAAGAATATACTTACAACATTAAGCTCCCCCTACTTTGGTGCACCACTTAAGCACCATCAACTTCATTTGAATGAAAATCTTTGCAAATCAAAGAGTTGGTAGCATTGGTATCCCAATGTGGATTGTACCTAGAAAATATCATTTTGGTATCTAAAAAACATTTTTGGATCCTATGGGTTAGGCAACAAATTTAAAAATACTAAATTCAAATAATTGTAACCCACATACTGATGTAATCATACACAATATTTAAGAATCATGCAATCATGTTACAAGATAAATATTTAACCAAATACATGCATATACCAATTGTACCAAAAATAAGTGTATATATATATATATTACAATCCAAACGCATGACATATATCACATGCAACAAAACATAAATATGATCCAACGCATGTGTTGTAAGAAGAAATATTAAATATTCTAAACATGAAAATCATAAACACAATGATTTACAAATGATCATGCAATGGAAATCAAATTCAATATGAATTTACGTTTCTAATCACACAAGAGCATCCAAGACTAAAATGCAAAGTAAAGAGTAAATCAATTCTTAACACAAATGCTTTGGTTCACATAAAATGAATATAAGCTTATTGTACCAAGCAAGGAAGGGTCAACGGAAACTAACCCTTCGGAAACCAAGTCCAAGAGGACCGTGATTTCCCAACATAATCATCATTCATAATAATATCATTAATATAAGATTGCACATACATATCCTTAGCATGAATGCTAGTGTTCTTCGGACCCCAAATAGTGTATGATTTGGGTATCCTCTTCCTAGTTGTTGCATGCACAAAAGGTTGATCTCTACGTGGTGCATGAGGCCTAGGAACATGAGATCTAGCAAGAGCATGAGGAACATTGTGTTGTGCTAAAGCATGATGATGAGCATATGATTTATGGTGTGGTGTTGCATACATACGTGGATGAATATGAGGTGTGTATGCATGAGGATGATCATGAGAATAAGCATACACATGTGGATGTGATGTGTGATCATAAGCATGTGAAGGTGCATGAACATGAGTACATGCATGAGAGTGTCTCAAATGAGTGTTTGCACTTGCTCGTGGGTGTGGAACATAAAAACCATCATTTGTGTGAACATATGGGGTAGGAGGTATGTTCCTACGTGGCATATAATTGGTGTACATGAAAGCATGACCCTTCTTTGGAGGTCCATCCAAAGTATGTTTCTTTCCAAAGGAGGGAGGAATAGGAGTGGTGGTTTCCTTAGTAGTAGAACTACCCAAGTTGTTATAGACACCACTCGTGGATGCACCGGAGGATGGCTTCACAAAATCTATAGTACTTCACTATAGGAGGTGCGTGCATTGGATGCACTTGCCTTAGAATAACCAAGGCCAACACGATGGTTTGCCGGTAGTTAATTCTTTAGCAAATCATCCAAATTGTCCTTTCCCTTGTTGAATCTCTCAACAATGGAGGACATGAGCTCATATTTCTTCGAAATTGAAGAAATAGTAGCATCCAAGGTGGATGCATGTGTGGTGAGCTCGTGCACTTGGGATTTGAGATCCTCATTCTCAATGCCCAAGCAAGTGTTTTGAGGTTGAAGATTTTCAATCTCAAGATCGTTACTATCCATGATAGAAACACGATCAAGTTGAGATTTGAGGGACTCCACCTCATCTCTCAACATGCCATTTTGAGTAAGCAAACTTGCTTTCTCAATAGCGAGTGTCTCAACAATGGTGTCATTGTTAGAGGTGCTACATGAAGATGTGTTAGAGAGACTAGCAATCGTATTCTTAGCATCACAATATTTATGCATAAGCTTTTGATATTTATCAAATAATTGCTTAAGTTCAATTTTAAGATCATCCGTTGTTACCTCTTCATCGTCGATATCGCTTTCACTTGAGTCGCTTGATTCATCGCTCAAGTCGTCCTCTCGTGCCATCAAGCCCATGAATGAATCTCTTTCATCATTGGAGGAAGAACACTCCGAGGTGGACTCTTCTTGCTCCGCTAGCATGTGCCATATTTGATATGCCGTTGTTGCCTTCGACACATGCATAAGAATGTCATAAGTTAAATAATCAAGCAAGATCTCCATTACCTCTTGATGTTTCTTCACCAATTCTTTTTGCTCATTTGTCCACTTATGTACGGAAGTGGTAGGTGCGCGAAAAGGCTTCTCCACAAGCTTCCAATAATCCTCATCGATGGATTGAATATGGGCCTTCATCTTCACACACCAAATTTGATAATTGGGCCCGAGGAGATATGGTGGAAGAGGGCATCGAGTGTTGTTGTTGGTTGCCATAGCTATTACCTCGCTCTGATACCAATTGTAGTGACCCTGTGCTATGAGGAATAAACACTAGAGGGGGGTGAATAGTGTTTTATAGAATTATAAGGAATTTACGCCAAATAAAACCCTAATTAACCAACAAATACGGAATACAATAAGTGAACAACTACACAAGGAATAATGCAATGCAAACAAGCAATCTACACTGGTTCGGTGCCACCCAAGTCTCCCCGACTTGTTACCGGTGCCCTACTCCAGCAACACCCGGATCCCCTCCGGATACTCTAGCAAACCGCTAGAGATTTCCTTTAGCCCACTTGTGGAAAACCTCCAACAAGTGCAATCGACCTACAATCGATGTCCGTGTATCCCACAACCCGGTAACACGCAAAGTCCTTAATCCCACAACCTGGGACTAAGCACACTCTCACAAACCGAGAGCAAAACGAAATCTTGACTCCCACAACTTGTGATCAAGCCAATCCTCTCACACCCCCGTGAGTATACAACAATTAAGAAGTATAAAGAATGAAATATAAAACTTCTTACCACAAAATCCTATGCCTTGAGAAATACTTACCAAAATAGGGCAAGAATGGATTTTGAGGAAGATGAGATCACCAAACCCTAGCTCCACCAAGATGAGCAGCAATAGATGGCTAGGGGGAATTTGGTGACTTGGATTCAAGCTCTTAGCTTGAGAAGCTCACAAGGAATGAGAATCTCTCATGAGGAATTAGTGCTCAAAGAGTGAGGGAGAGATTCTTGTGAGATGAGAGAGCTTAGAAATGGAGTTGAATGGCTCTTCTCAAAGGTGTGAAAAAGCCTCTAATTTTAGCCTTGGATCCCTGGTTAAAACACTCAAACTTATATAGGAAAGAGAGAAAACGGTCACAAAATTCGTGGCATTAAATGCCCCAACGGCTCTATTTTGAAGCTGCTTAATCGGTCTAAGAAGGATCATCAACCGACTAGATTGACAACTAGTCGGTCAGTGAACCTTCTTGGACCGACTAGATGGTTGACAGAGAAGATGGTGAAATCATGGTAAGCAATAGTCGGTTTAAGAAGGATCATCAACCGACTAGATTGACAACTAGTCGGTCAGTGAACCTTCTTGGACCAACTAGATTGACTTTTAATGCATTAACCATCCTTCTTGAACCAACTAACTGGTCAACAGTACAAAGGTCGAATTTCACACGAAAAACTAGTCGGTCTAAGAGAAGAGACACCAACAGACTAGATCGTTATTTAGTCGGTCGGTGAACCTTCTTGGACCGACTAATTGGTCAACAAATGGTCTTGAATTGATTAGGATAACTAGTCAGTCTGAGAAGGATTTCCAACCGACTAAATCGTCATCTAGTCGGTCGGTGAACCTTCTTGGACTGACTAATTGACCAACAGTGAATGGGCTGAATTAAGCAAGGATATCTAGTCGATTCAAGAAGGATTCCCAACCGATTAGATCGTCATCTAGTCGGTTGGTTCTTCTTCTTGAACCAACTAAGATGCATATGAAGCCGTGAAATGAAACGATAGGCTACGGGAAAGTTTCTAATGGTTTCTAAGGCAATCCTAGAGATACGATATGAAAGTTATGAAGATTTCTAGGCAAGTACTACTCAAGGCTTAACATTCTACTAAACCGAAGCTAGAAGACAATATAAATAACATGACGAACCGTCTTCGAAGCTTCAACATGGAGAATCCGAATCCCTTGACTTCATGAATACTCCTTGAGCTTCAACAAAGCTTCAGGCACAACGATCACGTGTTCCGAGGAAGTCTTGGGACGTCGCTTGAGATGAACAAATTACTTTGACGATGATCTCCATAATTCTTCATGGACTTGAGTCTTTTAGTTGAATGTTAAGAATATCTTCAACGTCATGGTCTTCGAAGCTTTTGACTCATCCATTCCTTTCTTCTCTTTGGATTGAATCTCCATTCATTTGTTGATGCCATTGGCTTGAGGTTTGAAGTAGCCTTTGAGTTCTTCAAGCCAATGCTTCACCTTTGTTGATCTACCAAGTCCTCCACTTGAATCAACACGTGTTGTCACTTTTGATCTTCTTGAATCTAATTGGTGACTTTTTAGCTAACTGCAATCACAAGAGTTAGTCACAATGATTTGTGTTTGATCATCATCAAAATCAAGGTGGAGAGTCCAATACTCAACATTCTCCCCCTTTTTGATGATGACAAACCAAATATAAAAAAACAAATAATTGTGCATTAAATAGCCTAATTTTGTCTCCTCTTATTTTTCAGTTGAGGATGGAGACCTCTCGGTTCTGACAGATATTTTTGCAGATTTTTTAGAGATCGAGTGACTTTTTACATTTTCTATAGGAAACAAATCTTTTTATATGAATATCTTCATGTTGGTTTTGATGAGAATTTTTCTCCTATTACTCATTTAGATGAAGATGATTCTATTCCTATCATTAGTTCTTTAGAAAACACTAAGTTAAATGACGATGATACTACTAATCCCATTCCTGAGATTATACCTGAAAATACAAGTCTTCATATAGCATTTGTTAAAATTCCTAATCATCCACACGAAATAGTTATTGGAAATATTTCTGATAAAGTAAGAACTAGATCACAAATTGAACAATGACTAATTGTGCATTTATTTCATCCATTGAACCAAAGAATATTATTGAAGCATGTAAAGATAGTTCATAGATTATAGCAATGCAGGAAGAACTTAATCAATTCAAAAGGAATGATGTATGGGAATTAGTATCTAGACCCTCAGATCATCCTATTATTGGTACTAAGTGGGTATTTAAGAATAAATTGGATGAAACTGGACAAGTAGTTAGAAATAAGGCTAGATTAGTCGTACAAGGTTATAATCAGGAAGAATGTATAGATTATGATGAAACATATGCACATGTTGCTATATTAGAATCAATTAGAATGCTTCTAGCTTATGCATGTTATAAGGATTTTAAGTTATATCAAATGGATGTTAAGTGCGCATTTTTAAATTGTATTATAAAGGAAGAAGTTTATGTAGAACAACCACCAGGATTTCAACATGAAAGTTTGGATAATCATGTTTTTAAGTTAAAGAAAGCATTATATGGATTAAAACAAGCACCTCGTGCTTGGTATGAAAGATTAAAGAACTTTCTATTAAAATCTGGTTATTCTATAGGAAAGATAGATTTTACTTTATTTACCAAACATATAGTTTCTGATGTCATCATTATACAAATATATGTTGATGACATAATTTTTGGTTCTACCAAGAATTTTCTAAGGAAATGCAGAATGAATTTGAGATGAGTCACATGGGTGAATTAACCTACTTCCTTGGACTTCAAATCAAACAAATGAAGGAATGTATTTTTATACTTCAAAGTAAGTATACAAATGAACTCATCAAAAGATTTGGATTAGAGAATTTTGCAGAAAAGCGTACTCCAATGGGTACTTCATCAAATCTTGATAAGGATCCAAATGGTAAGAGTGTCGATCAAACATTATATCGAGGTAAGATTGGATCATTACTTTATCTTACCGCAAGTAGACCAGATATTATGTTTTCTGTTTGTATATGCGCTAGATATCAATCTAATCCTAAATTATCACATTTGACTGCTGTCAAAAGGATAATTAGGTATATAAAACATACATCTGATTTTGGTTTCTATTATCAGAAATCAAGTTCTTTTGATTTAGTTTCATATAGTGATGCAGATTTTGCAGGTTGCAAATCTGATCGTAAGAGTACAAGTGGTACTTTTCACTTTTTAGGATATGCATTAGTATCATGGTTTAGTAAGAAACAAAACTCTGTCTCTTTGTTTACAACAGAAGCAGAATACGTTGCCGCTAGTTTTGCATGTACACAGATATTATGGATGAAACAACAATTTTAGATTATGGCATTAAATGTGACACATGTCCTATTATGTGTGACAACACTAGTGCTATAAGTCTATCCAAAAATTATGTACATCATGCACACACTAAGCACATAGATATACGACATCACTTCTTGGATGACCATGTCCAAAAAGGTGATATTATTGTGAAGTATATGATACTAAGAATCAAATAGCCGATATCCTTACTAAGCCCCTTAAGGAAGAGACTTTTCTTAAATTAAGAATAGAGCTCGGTATTATTAGTGAATCGGTATTTTAACCATATAGTATATTTATATATGAAGTTATTATCATTTTATGATTTTTCTGGATTTTTCAGAAATTTATTCATATTTTAATTAGCCGACTAATCAACTGTATTAGTCGACTAATAATCCAGAATGAATTATATATAAACGAAATATTTGAATATTAAAAAAAAAAATTTAAAAATTTAAAAATTTTATTTCCGTCAAAACCTAATGTCATCATGGGAAGATTTCCAAATTCAATTTTTTTGAATTTTCCCTCTCACAAGTACTTTGCAAGTACTAAGTACAAAAAGAACATGGCCTTTTCTTACACATTCCCTTACACAAAGCACAAGACTACTTTTTAGTCAAGCATCTTTAATTTTTGGTCATTCCTTAGGTAATAATACACCTTCCTTTTTGACCGAAACATTTTTTATTATTAAAATTTTGAATTTTTCCGCCTCTTTCTCAAACAGTTCGGAATTCCTAATTAATTAATCGACTAATAGGTCGCCCTAGTCGACTAATCGTTGAAGAACACGAAATTCCAGAGCCGTTTTCAGTGCAAATTTTGATTCGTTTCTTGATCAGTTTTGATTAGTTTTCTTTCACAGTAGTTAGGAAATGTTGCAGTAACTTCTTAAGAGTTATCACATTGTTTTTGAAGATTCAAATTCAAATTTCCCTCTTCAATTCTTTCTATAAATACACACAAACTCCTTCTTCTTCCTCCTCATATGAGAAAACCATTGTCTCAATACTCTCTCAAATCTTTCGGTTTTAGAATTAAGGTTCATAAGTATTCTGAGCTCGACACTAGGTCCTACATTTTCTGGAAGATATGGATATTTTTATTAAATGATATGATTTTTGGTTTAATTTTGTCTTTCATTTTTTCAGTTGAAGATGACGATCTCCCAGTTCCAACTGACTTTTTTGCGGATTTTTCTGAGCTCGGTGTTATTTTTTACATTTTCTGTAAGATATGGATCTTTGTATTAAATGATATGATTTTTAATCCTAATTTTGCCTTCTTTTATTTCTCAGTTTTAGATGGTAATCTCCTGGCTCCTTTGGATATTTTTGCTGTTTTTTCTGAGCTCGGTGCTATTTTCTACATTTTCTGGAAGATATGGATGTTTTATTAAAGCATATGGTTTTTATAACCTAAGTTTCTCTTCTCTTATTTTTAGTTGAAGACGATGATCTCCTGGTTCCAATGGATACGTTTGCTGATTTTTCTGAGCTCGGGGCTATTTCCTAAATTTTTTGGAAGATATTGATCTTTTTTAAAATGATAAGATATTTGGCCTAATTTTCTATTCTCTTATTTTTCAGTTGAAGATGGCGATCTCCTGATTCCAACAGACATTATTTTTATAGCCTAATTTTATTCCTTATATTTTTAAGTTGAAGATGGCAACCTCTCGGTTCCGACAAACATTTTTGCAGATCTTTCTGAGATCGAGTGTATTTTTACATTTTCTATAGGATATGAATCTTTTTATATAATGATATGATTTTTAAAGCCTAATTTTGTCTTCTCTTATTTTTAGTTGAATATGGCGATCTCCTCGTACCAACAGATATTTTTGCGGATATTTCTGACATCGGGCCTATTTGTACTTTTATTTATTAAATGATATTATTTTTAGCTTAAATTTGTCTACGCTTATTTTTCAGTTGAATATGGCGATCTTTTGGTTCCAACGGATATTTTTGCAGATCTTTCTGAGCTTGGGCTATTTTTTACATTTTCTAGAAGATATTGATCTTTTTATTAAATGATATTATTTTCTAGCCTAATTTTGTTTTCTCTTATTTTTCACTTGAAGATGGCGGTCTCCCAGTTCCAACGGAATTTTTGCGAATTTTTCTGACCTCGGGGATATTTTCTATATTTTATGAAAGATATCGATCATTTTATAAAATGATATCATTTTTCTTGCCCAAATTTGTCGTCTCTTATTTTTTCAGTTGAAGATGGCGATATCCTAGCTCCAATGGAAATTTTTGCAGATTTTTCTGAGTTTCGGCCTATTTTCCACATTTTTGGAAGACATGGATCGTTTTATTAAATGATATGATATTTTGGCCTAATTTTGCCATCTCTTATTTTCCAGTTAAAGGAAGGAAATAACTACGCTACACTCGCTTCAAGAGTCGAAAATTTTCAAGGAAAAATGAGTTTACTATATTAAGACAATAGGGCCAATGAGGATAGACCCAGCCCCTCGCCTGACTCTTTCTAGGAATCGGCTAAGTGTCCGCTTCTTTCTTTCAATGTGAAATAGTTAAAGACCATAGCACTCACTTCACATAAAGTATATATCTATCTCTCTCCCGTCTCATTTTCAAAGTCTTCATTTTCTGTCGGTGCATGTGCTTTTCATTTGACTTGATCTTGATTGTACCTCTTTTACTTGACTTGATCTTGATTTTTCTGAGCTCGAGGCTATTTTCTACATTTTCTGGACAATATGATGCTTTTTATTAAATAATATGATTTTTATAACCTAAGTTTCTCTTATCTTATTTTTCAATTGAAGATGACGATCTCCCAGTTTTATCAGACATTTTTTGCGTATTTTCTGAGCTCTAGCCTTTTTTCTACATTATCTGGAAGATATGAATAGTTTTATTAAATGATATGTTTTGGCCTAATTTTGTTTTCTCTTTTTTTAAGTTGAAAATTCAGATATCGCGGTTCCAATTGACATTTTACCGATTTTTCTGAGCTCGGGGCTAATTTCTGCATTTTCTGGAAGATTTGGACCGTTTTATTAATTGATATAATCTTTTGCCTAATTTTGTCTTCTCTTATATTTAAGTTGAAGATGGTGATCTCACTATTCCAACTGACATTTTGCTGATTTTCTGAGATCGGTGCTATTTTCTTGATTTTCTGGAAGATATGAATCGTTTTATTAAATGATATAATTTTTTGGTTAAAGATGGCGATCTCTAATTTTTTCGTTGAAGATAGCCTGTTGCCTAATTTTTTTCTTCTCTTATTTTTAAGTGTAGATGGCGATCTCACTGTTTCAACTGACATTTTGTCGATTTTCTGAGATCGAGGATATTTTTGCATTTTTGGTAGATATGGATCGTTTTATTAAATGTTATTATTTTTTTGTTGAAGATGGAGATCTCTTATTTTTTTCGTTGAAGATAGCGACCTCCCGGTTCCAACGGACATTTTTGCATATTTTTATGAGCTCAGGGCTAGTTTTTACATTTTCTGTAAGATATGGATCTTTGTATTAAATGATATGATTTATATATCATAATTTTGTCTTCTTCTTTTTTTGCTGTTGAAACTGGCGATCTCCCGGTACCAACGGGACATTTTTGCTGATTTTAGTAGATTGGTTTTATTTTCTACATTTAATGGAAGACATGTGTCTATATATTAAATGATATGATTTTTAGGTTCTAATTTTTGTCTTCTCTTTTGAAGATGGCGATCTCTATATTGCAACAGACATTTTTTCTGATTTTTCTGAGCTCGGTGCTATTTTTTAAATTTTATGGAAGATATGAATCTTTTTATTAAATGATATGATTTTTCTTCTAAGTTTATATTCTCTTATTTTCTAAGTAGAAGACGGCGTCTCCCGGTTCAAATAGAAATTTTTAAGAATTTTTAAGAGCTCTTGGCTATTTGTTTGCATTTTTTGGAAGATATGGAACGTTATACTAAATGATTTGATTTTATAGCCTAATTTTAGCTTCTATTATTTTCAGTTGAATATGACGATCTCCCGGTTTCAACGAACATTTTGCAGACTTCTCAGAGCTCCGGACTATTTTCTACATTTTCTGGATGATATGGATATTTTTATTAAATGATATGTTTTTGGTCTAATTTTCTCTTTCCTTTTTTCAGTTGAAGATGATGATCTCCCAGTTCCAACGGACTTTTTTGCGGATTTTTCTGAGCTCGGTGCTATTTTTTACATTTTCTCTATGATATGGAACTTTATAATAAATGATATGATTTTTAAATCCTAATTTTTTCTTCTCTTATTTTTCAATTGTAGGTGGCGATCTCCCGGCTCTTTTGGATATTTTTTGCAGATATTTCTGAGATGGAGGCTGTTTTTTACATTTTCTGGAAGATATGGATGTTTTATTAAATCATATGATTTTTATAACCTAAGTTTCTCTTCTTCTTTTTCAGTTAAAGACGACGATCTCCTGGTTCCAACAGATATTTTTGCTGATTTTTCTGAGCTCGGGGCTATTTCTTAAATTTTCTGAAAGATATTGATCTTTTTATAAAATGATAGGATTTTTGGCCTAATTTTCTATTCTCTTATTTTTCAATTGAAGATGGCGATCTCCCGGTTCCAACGGACAATTTTGTGTAATTTTCCTGAGCTCGGGACTATTTTTTACATTTTCTGGAAAATTTGGATCCTTTGTTTTGAAACATATTTTTTTGTCTAATTTTTTTCCTTTTATTTTTCAGTTGAAGATGGCGACCTCCTGGTTCCAATATCTTTTTTGCAGATTTTTTTGAGATCGAGTGTATTTTTACATTTTCTATATGATATGAATCTTTTTATATAATGAAATGATTTTTAGCCTAATTTTGTCTTCTCTTATTTTCAGTTGAAGATGGCAATCTGCTCGTACCAACAGACATTTTTTGCGGATATTTTGGCCTCGGACCTATTTCTACTTTTTTAATTAAATGATGTGATTTTTAGCTTAATTTTGTCTACTCTTATTTTTCAGTTGAATATGGCGATCTTTTGGTTCCAACAGACATTTTTTGCAGATCTTTCTGAGTTACAGGCTATTTTCTATATTTTCTAGAAGATATGGATCTTTTTATTAAATGATATTATTGTTTTAGCCTAGTTTTGTCTTCTCTTATTTTTCACTTGAATATGGCGGTCCCTAGTTCCAACGGAATTTTTGCGAATTTTTTTGACATCATGGCTATTTTCTGTATTTTCTGAAAGATATCGATCATTTTATTAAATGATATGATTTTTGGCCAAATTTTTCTTCTCATATATTTTTTTGTTGATGATGGTGATCTCCAGGTTTCAACAGATATTTTTGCGGATTTTTCTGTGCTCTGGTCTATTTTCTGTATTATATGGAAGATATCGACCGTTTTATTAAATGATATGATTTTTTGGCTGAATTTTGTCTTTTTGTTAAATTTAGCGAGCTCCAGGTTCCACAGATATTTCTGCGGATTTTTCTGAGCTCGATGATATTGTCTACATTATATTGAAAATAAGAATCTTTAAATAAGAATCTTTAAATAACAGGTTGCTAGTTTCTCCTAAGTTTGCCATATCTTATTTTCTAATTGAAGATGGCGATCTTTATGTTGAATGATATGTTATTTGGCTAATTTTGTCTTCTCCTATATTTTTGTTGAAGATGGCATTCTCTCGGTCCCAAAGGGCATATTTGCGGATTTTTCTTAGCTCCCGGCTATTTTCCACATTTTCTGGAAGACATGGATCGTTTCATAAAATGCTATGCTTTTTGGCCTAATTTTGTCTTCTCTTATTTTCCAATTGAAGTTGGCGATCTTCCGGTCCTAACGGACATTTTTTCGGATATTTCTGAGCTCTGGGTTATTTTCCACATTTTCTGGAAGATATGGATCTTTTATTAAATGATATTGGAGAATACAAAATTAGGCCAAAAATATTTGTTCGGACCAGGAAATCGCCATCTTCAACTGAAATATAAGAGAAGACAAAATGTGGAAATCACCATCTTCGTCTATAAAAATGTCAATTGTTACCGGGATATTGCCATCTTCAACTGAAAAGATTTTTATATATCAATTTCTGATCTTCATCCTATTTTCTACATTTTATGGAAGATATGGTTCTTTTTATTAGATTTGGATTTTGAAAGTTTGAATTTAAAAGAAAATTATAATAGATTTATGGTTAGCTAACTTAACATAAGAATAAAGATCATTTTGTCGTAACAATTTACTAATAATAATAGGCATAACATGATAACACTGGACTCCATAGTAGATACAAACACTGATCGTTACAACGACTCTCCTAAGCGAGCGCCAATCGTAATTCGAAGGGACCATCCCTTTGCCACTGAACGACTATCCTAAGCGAGCATCAGCCGTAAGTCGAAGGGGCCACCACTTCACCACTGAACGACTCTCTTAAACGAGCGTCAGCCGTAAGTCGAAGGGGCCACCCCTTCACTACTGAACGACTCTCCTAATCAAGTGGCAGCCGTAAGTCGAAGGAGCCACCCATATGCCACTGAACGACTCTCCTAAACGAGCATCGTTCATAAGTCAAAGGGACCTCCCCTTCGCCACTGAACGACTCTCCTAAGAGAGCGTCAGCCATAAGTCGAAATGGCCACCCCTTCACCACTGAACGACTCTCCTAAGCGAGCATCATCCGTAAGTCGAATGGGCCTCACCTTTACCTCTGAACGACTCTCATTAGAGAGTTCCAGCCATAAGTCGAAGGGGCCACTCCTTCGCCACTGAATGACTCCCCTAAGCTAGCATCAGCCGTAAGTCGAAGGGGCCACCCCTTCACTACTGAACAACTCTCCTAAGAGAGCGTCTGTCGTAAGTCAAAGGGGCCACCCCTTCGCCACTGAATGACTCTCCTAATCGAGCGTCAGCCGTAAGTTGAAGGGACCACCCCTTCGCCACTGAACGACTCTCCTAAGCGATCGTCAGCCGTATGTTGAAGGGGCCACCCTTTCACTACTGAACAACTCTCCTAAGTGAGCGTTTGTCGTAAGTCGAAGGGGCCACCCCTTCGCCACTAAATGACTCTCCTAATCGAGCGTCAGCCATAAGTTGAAGGGACCACCCCTTCGCCACTGAACGAATCTCCTAAGCGAGCGTATGCGGTAAGTCGAAGGGGCCACCCCTTCGCCATTGAACGACTCTTTTAAGCAAGCGTCGACCATAAGTCAAAGGGACTACCCCTTTGCCACTGAATGGCTCCCCCAAGACGTCGTTAGCTGTAAAACCAGGACCAACCTCTTCGACACGAAACGACTCCCACTCGGTCAACCGTGAGTCCAGTAAATATCACCCTCGCTATGGAGCATTGCGGTTAACTTCTAAGCGTGGTTTGATGGTCTATCCTCGATCATCCTGAAGCAGTGCCTAACCCATTGAAAGGGGGCCATCAGGCATTACGACCACGACTGGACGTAAGCAATAACTATCAAAGAGATGCAATGACAAACAAGGATATACAAACCAATTCTCCTGTCACTCCCTATTGCAAAAATTGTTTTCGTTTACATCACCCCCTACACGTTCAAAAATTTCTAAAAGCATGCATAAACAAGAGCGCCAAGACCTTACATCGGCCAGTTAGGCCCTTGATCTCCATCTAGTTCGTCCATAGATGCTGGGCCCCCCGCACGTCCGCTCTTGCTTCGTCGCCCTCCATGGTGACAGCCTCGCCACGGGAGCAGCCTCTTCCATGCCCCGGCTCAACTCGTCATTGCCTTGGCTCTATTCATCCTTGTCGAACTCTGGAAGTATCACCGGGATCTTGTTGATCTTAACGGAGAGGTCGAAGAATCAATTCTTCATCTCCAGCTGAACATCGTTCGTTGCCTTCTTTGTATAGCTCGTCTAAATCAGGAAATGTGTCTTTGAACTCCTGAACCGCCCTCTCCACTATAACCTTGGCTTCGACCCACTCCTCCAGCAGAGCGTCCTCTGCTCGCTTTCCTCAAGGAATTTGCTCAGCCTCCCTCCTACAAGATTCACCTTGAGTTTCTGGAGGCAATTCAATCTTGTCTCACAGAGAAGGCCGAGTCTAGTCCGCTCAACTTGAGACCGCTCCACGGCCACCTAACGGCCTCCAAGTGACCCCAAGATTGGCCACCTCCGGAGCATGACTACGCAGCATCGCGATAGCCACAAGAGCCTGCACACAATGCTCGATGGTCAGCTTCTGCGTTGATAGCAACATTGATAGAGGCTGGAGCAATAATTACATGGACGCTGTCGTGAACAACTATTGATGTGAGTCGCTCGAAATCAACCCTCTCTACGACAGCCCTGTCCCATGGAAGGGTCGAATTCTCAGCGATGCGGGATGCAGTTCCATGCGAAGAGCACCGATTGACGCTCTTCCAACCCCAAGAAGAGAGGAATCTCCACGCCTCAATAGAAATCCCTCCTAAACAAGCTCCTCCTCAGAGCAGTCGAATGGGGCCTAAGGACATCGGCCCTTTAGCAAAATTGGCCTATACTCATCAGGATGTCTTCATATAGCCCTACCAGATGGAACAGACTCCCAAGGCTAGGAGTCCTGCTGCACAAGAAGCTCCGATGGAACCTGAGTCCTCCCCGAGTCTCCTTTGTGAAGAGTGTCATTCCCATGCCAGGAGACCTGCTCTGTAGCTACATTCGACCCAGATGGCTCCGAGTCACTAAGAACGATCTTCCGCCTCCTCTTGATCCCCCGCCAGCGCAACTACTTCAAATTTGGAGGTGAACCCTTTCTTTTTCTTCTGTTGAGGGCGGGCCACCAGACCAACCCCCTCAACAACCATAGGTCGGTCCCCGAACGGTTGGGCTATCAATTTCTCCACGGTCGACACCCGGGGAGACACATGCTTACATACGCCTCTTTGATGGAAGCCTCGACTGCTTCCCTCAATGCAGGATCCATCTGGTAGTCCATACTTTCCATGCCAGAGAATGCAACAAACAAGTTAGGTCGAAAGACGAAGGTCAAATAGTTGGCATGCATGATCGAACCAACCTTTCGTCCACATGGTATGATGTAGCACGTCGTCAAACCACAGCCACTTAATCGACCTCATATCCTCTGGCAGGGCCGTCTAAATATCGGCGGCTTTCTTCTCCCCGAGGTCAACGGCTTATCCCCGGCAAGTCCCAAATTAGGGGTACCCCAAACAATGCAAAAGATAGTCTCCCTTGGAAAATCACAAACACAAACTTGTCCTTCCACTTGGGATTGGAGGTGGGAAGGTCTTCCAGCAACTTCCTGCCTCGACGGGCCATTATCGTATACCACCCCGGGGTCTCGAGGGGAGGGATCGAGAAAAATGATTGAACAGACCCAGAAACGGTTCAATCCCCTTCGTCACGCACAGAACTATGAAGCCCATCAGCATGCCAATGGCGTTCGGCATCAACTGGCAGAGGAAAATGTTCAGGTACATAAGAAGTATCGCATGAAAGGGAGCATGGGAAATCGGAGGCCTCACTCGAAGGCTTTGACGTAAACCCCAGCTTCCCGATCGCCAGGACGATGACCCCTCTCATCACCTCCCAGGAAACCTAATTTGGTAGTCGAGACGGACGTAACTCCTCTGAAGCTCGACGATCTGACCGAGCTTGACTTTGGACCTCACATTCGCCAGTAAGTCCAGCTCCATGATCCCTTCCCGATTCTTCTGCATGGCTGTGACCAAGTTCCTTTCGGAGGCCGAGATGGAGGACAAACCCATTGCTTTCGAAAGAAGGAAAATCTGTATCAAGAGAATGAAGACGGTACCTCCGCACTCTATTGCTGGAACCATCATATATGGACGAGGAAACAACAGCATGATGGAACACGTGTCAAAGATCCAAGAGCCCCGAATGTCTTGGATTTCAAACTGACAAATCATCTGAATCGACCAGGCAGGTGTTTTGGCGCCTAGAACTCAAGTGCTATTTTCTCGACTGCCGAGCCCCATTAATGCGATGTAATGTCGATTGACTTCATCTGATGAATCCTTCAAGGTCGTGCGATGGGTGCCATTGTTAAGTCATTGGGCCGGCATTTGAGATAATTCGGTCGATAAATGATTATGGCTCGCAAGGCCCACCTCAAAAGCCCGATACCAACTCAGTCAAAGCCCAACAGTCAGTCGACCGTTGAGTCCACTTCACTCAAACGTGAGATTAAAGGCGTGCTCGTGAATCTCGGGGACTTGCACAACATTTATTCCTATTAATAGGGGAAGATCGCGGCTCCATTAGGGGTGGCCATTATTATCCCAACGTCTCCAAATGGACCCTAAACGTCTATAAATAGGGGAAATGGTCCCATTTCCAAGGTACGAGGTCTAAGACATAGAACTCTACATTCTCAGCTTATACTTCTTATACATTCGAGCTTGCGCCGCCAGTCCTGTGACGAACCTCCGTGGGTCGATCTCAGCTGCACCAAGCTCTCTCACTCCCTTAAGTTCCTTACTAACTTAAGCATCAGAGGGGATTTGGGTCGGAACCCAGATCCGACCCCCCTAACGAGTCCCTATGGGGCAGATTGACGGTCATCATCCAACATTGAAGGTTGACATTGAGCTTCCCAGTCTTGAACGATCGACGCAACTACCGCTTGAAAGTCGATCGAACGTCGCATCATCTTCAACTACCATCACTCGACCCTGGTTCTTCCAACCGAGGGTCACACTCCAACTGCTAACGAGGCCCGACTCAGCATCTCGAGTCTGCATCAGCTTAACAACTGTCTTGGTCAATTTTGGCCTTCCATGTGATCAAAAAAATCAACAAAAAATTCCCGAGCTCAGAAAAGTAAGAAAAGACAAACTTAGTTTATAAAAATCTTATCATTTAATAAAATGAACCACATCTTCAATAAACTGTAGAAAATATTCCCGAGCTTAGAAAAATCTGCCAAAATTTCCGTTAGAGCCGAGAGATGGTCATCTTCAACTAAAAAAAATAAGAGAAGACAAATGTAAGCTTTAAAAATAATATCATTTAATAAAAAGTTCTATATCTTCCATAAAATGTAGAAAATAGCACCGAGCTCAAAAAAATCCGTAAAATTGTTCGTTGGAACATGGAGATCACCATCTTCAACTGAAAAATAAGAGAATACAAAAGTAGGCTCTAAAAATCATATCATTTAATGTAAAGATTCATATGTTACAAACACGTAGAAAATATCCTGGAGCTCAGAAAAATCTGCAAAAATACTAGTTGGAACCGGGAGATCATCATCTTCATCTGAAAAATAGAGAAGAAAAAATTAGGCCAAAAATCATATCATTTCATAAAGGATCAATATCTTTCTGAAAATGTAGAAAAACATCTTCTACTTAAGAAAAATCCGCAAAAATGTCCATTGGAACAAGGAGTTCGTCATCTTCAAGAAAAAAAGAAGAGAAGACAAACGTAGTTATAAAAATAATATCATTTATAAAAATGTAGAAAATAGCACCGAGCTTATAAAATCTACAAAAATGTCCATTGGAACAGGGAGATCGCCATCTTCAACTGAAAAATAAGAGGAGACAAAATTAGGTCAAAAATCATATCATTTACTAAAAAGATCCATATTTTCTAGAAAATTAAGAAAGTAATCCCGAGGTCAGAATAATACGCAAAATGTCCGTTAGAAATGGGAGATCGCTATCTTCAACTGAAAAATAAAAGAAGAAAAAATTAGGCCAATAAATCATATCATTTAATAAAAGATCCATGACTTCTCGAAAATGTACAAAAATAGTCCCGAGCTCACAGAGAAATCCGCAAAAATGTCATATAAAACCGGGAGATGGCCATCTTTAGCTGAAAAATAAGAAATGACAAAATTAGGTTATAAAAATCATATCATTTAAAATAAAGATTCATATTATACAAAAAAATATAGAAAATAGCCCGTAGCTCAAAACAAATCCGAACAACTGCCCACTGGAACCGGGAGATCGCCATCATCAAAGTAAAAAAAGAGAAGAAAAAATTAGTCCAAAAAAATCACATCATTTCATAAAAAGATACCTATCTTCTAGAAAATGCAGAAAAATAGTCTCAAGCTAAAAACTGCAAAATGTCTGTTGGAACCGGGAGATCGCCATCTTCAACTGAAAAATAAGAGAAGACAAACGTACGCTATAAAATCAAATTATTTAATAAAAAGTTCTATATCTTCCATAAAATGTAGAAAACAGCACCAAACTCAAAAAAATACGCAAAAATATCTGTTGGAACCGAGAGATCACCATCTTCAACTGAAAAATATGAGAAGACAGACTTAAGAAAGAAATCATATCATTTGCTAAAAAGATACATAAATTTCTGAAAATCTTGAAAATAGCCATGAGCTCAGAAAAATACGCAAAAAAATTCGTTGGAACAGGGAGATCACTACCTTCAGCTAAAAAATATGAGAAGAAAAAATTAGGATATTAAAATCATATCACTTAATAGAAAATACACAAAATAGCCCCGAGCTCAGAAAAATCGGCAAAAATGTCCTTTAGAACCGGGGGATAAAAATGTTCGTTGGAACCGGGAGATCACCACCTTCAGCTAAAAAATATGAGAAGAAAAAATTAGGATATTAAATTCATATCACTTAATAGAAAATGCACAAAATAGCCCCGAGCTCAGAAAAATCGGCAAAAATGTCCTTTAGAACCGGGGGTCGCCATCTTCAACTGAATAATAAGAGAAGACAAAATTAGGATATAAAAAACAAATCATTTAATATAAAGATTCTTAACATACATAAAATGTAAAAAATGTCTCGAAGTTCAGAAAAAATCCGAAAAAATGTCCGTTGGAATCGGGAGATCGCCATCATCAACTAGAAAATAAGAGAAGACAAAATTAGGCCAAAAATCATATCATTGAATAAAAACATACATATCTACAATAAAATGTAGAAAATAGCATTGAGCTTAGAAACATACGCATAAATGTCCGTTAGAACTAAGAGATCGCCAACTTCAGCTAAAAATAAAGACAAGAGAAAATTAGGCCAAAATATCATATCATTTAATAAAAAGATTCATTTCTTCCAGAAAAAGTTGAAAAAAGCACAAAGCAAAGAAAAATCCACAAAAATGTCCTTGGAACCTGGAGATCGCCATCTTCAACCGAAAAATATGAGAAGACCAAATTAGGCTATACAAATCTTGTCATTTAATAAAGAGATTCGTATCTTTAATAAAATGTAGAAAATAGCCTGGAGCTCAGAAAAATTCGCAAAAATGTCTGTTGGAACTAGGAGATCACATCTTCAACTTAAACAATAAGAGAAGAAAAAAATTACGATATAAAAATCATATCATTTAATATAAAGATTATTATTTTCCAGAAAATATAGAAAATAGCCACGAGCTCAGAAAAACCCGCAAAAATGTCCGTTGGAACCGGGAGATCGCCATCTTCAACTGAAAAAATAAAAGAAGAGAAAATTAAGCCAAAATATCATATCATTTAACAAAATGATACATATCTTCCAAAAATGTGGAAAACAGCCCGAAGGTCAAAAAATAGTCAAAAATGTCTGTTGGAACCGGGAGAGCACCATCTTCAACTGGAATATATGAGAAGACAAAATTAGGCTTACAATCATATTATTTAATAAAAAGATCGACATCTTCAACTGGAAAATAAGAGAAGACAAATTTAGCCTATAAAAATCAAATCAATTAATAAAAAGATATATATCTTTCATAAAATGTAGAAAATAGTACCAAGCACAGAAAATGATATATAAAAATCTTATCAGTTAAAGATGGCGATATCCTGGTTACAATAGACATTTTTATAAATGAAGACGGCAATTTCCCGGTTTCGAATTTTGTGTTCTCTTATATTTCAGTTGAAGATGGCGATTTCCCGGTTTCAACGGACATTTTTGGCCTAATGTTTTTGTCTTCTCTGATATCATTTAATAAAATGATCCATATCTTCCAGAATATGTGAAAATAGTCTGAATTTTCAGAAAAATCCCTAAAAAGGTCCGTTGGAACCAAAAGATTGCCATCTTCAACCGAAATATACTTGAAGATAAAATAAGGACAAAAATCATATCATTTAATAAAAAGATCGACATCATCAATTGAAAATAAGAGAATACATAATTAGGCAACAAAAATCATATCAATTGATATAAAGATCCTTATCTTCCAGAAAATATAGAAAATAGCTCCGAGCTCAGAAAAATACCAAAAATTTCTGTAGGAACCGGGAGATCGCCATCTTTAACTGAAAAATAAGAGAAGACAAAAATAGGCTATAAAAATCATATCATTTAATATACAGATTCATATCTTAAAATAAATGTAGAAAATTGCCTGGATTTCAGAAAAATCCGCAAAAATATCTGTTAAAACAGGGAGATCGCCGTTTTAAACGAAAAAATATGAGAAGACAAAATTAGTCCAAAAAATTCTATCATTTAATAAAAAGATACAAATCTTTCAGAAAATGTAGACCCGAGATCAAAAAATTCTGCAAAAATATCCATGGAACAAGGAGGTCGCTATATTCAAAAAGCATATCATTTAATAAAAACATTTATATCTTCAATAAAATATAGAAAATAGCCACGACCAAAGAAAAATCAACAAAAATGTCTGTCAGAACTAGGAGATCGCCAAATTCAACTAAAAAATAAGAGAAGACAGACTTAGGTTATAAAAATCATATCATTTAATAAAAAGATACATATCTTCCATAAAATTTAGAAAATAGCCTCAAGATCAGAAAAATCCGCAAAAAATTCCATTGGAAATGGGATATCACCATCTTCAATAGAAAAATAAGAGAAGACAAACTTAGTCTATAAAAATCATATCATTTAATAAAAAAATCCATATCTTCTAGGAAATGTAGAAAATAGCCTCGAGGTCAAAAAAATTGGCAAAAATGTCTAGCCGGACCGGTGATTGCCATTTTCAACTGAAAACTTAGAGAACACAAAGTTAGTCTATAAAAATCATATCATTTAATTAAAAGATCCATATCTTTAATAAACTTTAGAAAATTTCCCTGAGGTGAGAAAAATCAGCAAAATTTCTGTTTGAAGTGGGAGATCGCCATATTCAATTGAAAAATAAGAGAAGACAAACTTAGTCCATAAAAATCATATCAGTTAATAAAAAGATCCATATCTACAATAAACTATAGAAAATAGTTCAGAAAAATCTGCAAAATTGGCCGTGGAATCGAGAGAGCGAATCTTCAATTGAAAAAATAATAAGAGAAGACTAAATTAGGCTATAAAAATCATATCACTTAATATAAAGATATATCTCTTACAGAAAATTTAGAAAATATCTCGAAGCTCAGAAAAATCCGCAAAAATGTCCGTTGGAAATGTGAGATCGTCATATTCAACTGAAAAAAGAGAAGACAAAAATCATTTTCATTTAATAAAAAGATCCATAAATTCTCGAAAATGTTGAAAAGTAGTTCCAACCTTAGAAATATCTGTAAAAATATCCATTGGAAGCAGGAGATCGCCATCTTCAAGTGAAAAATAAGTGAAGACAAAATTAGGCTACAAAAATCATATCATTTAATAAAAATAGCTGTATCTTCAATAAAGTGTAGAAAATAGCCTTGAGCTTAGAAAAATCTGCAAAAATATCTGTTGGAACCAAGAGATCGCCATATTAAACTTGAAAAATAAGAGAAAACAAAATTATGTTATAAAAATCATATCATTTAATCTAAAGATACATATCTTACAAAAAAATGTGAAAATAGCCTGGAGCTCAAAAAATAGGCTAAAATGTCTATTGGAATCGGGAGATCGCTATCTTCATCTGAAAAATATGAGAAGATCAAATTAGGCCAAAAACATATTATTTAATAAAATGATCCATATCTTCCAGAAAATGTAGAAAATAGCCTTTAAGTCTAAAAAATCTGCAAAAATCTCCTTTGGAACCGTGAGCACGCAATTTTCAACTGAAAAATAAGAGAATACAACATTAGGCCAAAAAATCATATCATTTAATAAAATGATCCATATCTTCCATAAAATTAATAAAAATCAGTAAAAATGTCCGATGGAATCGGTAGTGCACAATATTCAACTGAAATAATAAGAGAAGAAAAATGTAGTTTATAAAAATCATGTCATTTAATAAAAATTCATATCTTTCATAAAATATCGAAAATAGCATCGAGCTTTGAAAAATCCCCAAAAATTTCTTCTCTTAGACAAAATAAGGTGAAAAAAATCATATCATTTGATTAAAAGATCGCCATCATCAACTGGAAAATAAGAAAAGACAAAATTAAGCCACAAAAATCAAATCAATTAATATAAAGATCCTTATCTTTAAGAAAATATAGAAAATAGCCCCGAGCTAAGAAAAATATGCAAAAATTTCCGTTGGAACCGGGATATCGCCATCATTAATTGAAAAATAAGAGAAGACAAAACTAGGCTATAAAAATCATATCATTTAATATTAAGATCCATATCTTACAGAAAATGTAGAAAGTTGCCTGGAACTCAAGAAAGCCGCAAAAATGTCTATTAGAACCGGAAGATTGCCATCTTTATCGAAAAAATAAGAGAAGACAAAATTAGTCCAAAAATCATATCATTTAATAAAAAGATACGTATCTTCTAGAAAATGTAGAAAAATAGCCCCGAGCTAAGAAAAATCAACAAAAATGTCCATTAGAACCCAGAGATCGCCATCTTTAACTGAAAAAAATAAGAGAAGACAAAGTTAGGTTATAAAATCATATCATTTAATAAAAATATACATATCTTCCATAAAATTTAGAAAATAGCCCAGAGATTAGAAAACCGCAGAAAAGTCCAGAAACGTGATATCACAATCTTCGACTGAAAAATAATAGAAGACCATCTTAGTCTATAAAAATCATATCAATTAATAAAATGAACCACAACTTCAATAAATTGTAGAAAATATGCCTGAGCTCAGAAAAATTTACAAAAATGTCTGTTGGAAATGGGAGTTCGCCATCTTCAAATAAAAATAGTAGAAGACAATATTAGGCCAAAAATCATATCATTTAATAAACAGATCCGTAACTTTCTGAAAATGTAGAAAAATAGTTCTGAGTTTAGAAAAATCCAAAAAGAATTTCGTTGGAACTGGGAGATCGCTATGTTAAACTGAAAAATAAGAGAAGACAAAATGGGCTACAAAAATCATATTATTGAATAAAAAGATCCACATCTTCAATAAAATGTAAAAACGCACTGAGCTCAAAAAAATCTACGAAAATATCCCTCCGGAGATCGTCATCTTCAACTGAAAAAATACGAGAAGACAAAATTTGGCTATAAAAATCATATCATTTAATCTAAAGATCCATATCTTACAGCAAATGTAGAAAATAGCCCGAAGCGAAAAAATCCGCAAAAAAGTCAGTTGGAATCGGGAGATCGCCATCTTCATCTAAAAAGTAAGAGAAGACAAAATTAGGCCAAAAAATCATAACATTTAATAAAAAGATGCAAATCTTCCAAAAATGTAAAAGATATCCTCGAGTTCAGAAAAATCTGCAAATATGTCTGTTCGAACTGGGAGATTGCCATTTTCAACTTTAAAATAAGAGAACGACAAACTTAATCTATAAAAATCAGATCATTTAATTGAAAGATCCCGATCTTTAAGAAACTATTAAAAATTGCCACAAGCTGAGAAAAATCCGCAAAAATTTCCGTTGGAACTGAGAGATCGCCATCTTCAACGTAAAATAAGAGAAGACAATTTAGGCTATAAAAATCGTATCACTTAATATAAATATTCGTATCTTTAACTGGAAAATACGCAAAAATTTCTGTGGAACTGGGAGATCGCCATCTTCAACTGAAAAATAAGAGAAGACAAAATTATCCAAAAAAATCATATCATTTAATAAAAAGATACATATCATAAGAAAAGTTATAAATGAGCTCTACGCTCAGAAAAATTTGCAAAAATGTCTGTTCGAACCGGGAGATGGCCAGTTTCAACTGGAAAATAAAAGATGACAAATTTAGGCCATAAAAATCATACCATTTAATAAAATGACAGATACCTTCAATACAATCTAGAAATTAGCCCCGCGATTAGAAAAATTCGCAAAAAATTTCCGTTGGAACCGGGAGATCACCATCTTCAACTGGAATATAAGAGAAGACAAAATTAAACCAATAAATAATATCATTTAATAAAAAGATCGCCTTCTTCAACTTGAAAATAAGAGAAGACAAATTTAGGCAATAAAAATCATATCAATTAATAAAAAGATACATATTTTTATACAGTGTAGAAAATAGCACCAAGCTCAGAAAATAATATAAAAATATTATCAACTGAAGATGGCGATATCCCGGTTACAGCGAACATTTTTATAGATGAAGATGGCGATTTCCTGGTTTCAAATTTTGTCTTCTCTTATATTTCAGTTGAAGAAGGCGATTTCTCGGTTTCAACGAACATTTTTGGCGTAATTTTGTCTTCTCTAATATCATTTAATAAAACAATCCATATCTTCCAGAAAATGTGAAAAATAGCCCGGAGCTCAGAAAAATCTGCAAAAATGTCCCTTGATCGGGGGAGAATGCCATCTTCAACTGAAATATAATAGAAGACAAAATAATGCCAAAAAATCATTTCATTTAATAAAAATATTCCCATCATCGACTTGAAAATAATAGAAGACAAAATTAGGCAGCAAAAATCATATCAATAAATATAAAGATACTTATATTCCAGAAAATATATAAAATAGCCCTGAGCTCAGAAAAATACACTAATATTTTTGTTGGAAACGGGAGATCGCCATCTTCAACTGAAAAATAAGAGAAGGCAAAATTAGGGCATAAAATCATATCGTAAAATACAAAGATCCATATCTTACAGAAAATGTAGAAAATAGCGCAGAGCTCAGAAAAATACGCAAAGATGTCCATTGGAATTGGGAGATCACCATATTCAACTAAAAAATAAGAGAATACAAACTTAGTCTATAAAAATCATATCATTTAATAAAAAGATCCTTATCTTCAATAAACTATAGAATATAGTTTCGAGTTTAGAAAAATCCGTAAAAATGGTCGTTGGAATCGGGAGATCGACATCTTCAACTTAAAAATTAGAGAAAACAAAATTAGGATATAAAAATCATATCATTTAATATACATATTCATATCTTACAGAAAATTTAGAATTGCCCGGTGCTCAGAAAAATCCGCAAAAATGTCTGTTGGAACCGGTCGATCGCCATCTTCAATAAAAAAATAAGAGAAGACAAAATTATACCTAAAAACCATATCAGTAATAAAAAGATCTTTAACTTCCCAAAAATGTAGAAAAAAACCCCAAGCTCTGAAAAAGCCGCAAAAATATCCGTTGGAACCGGGAAATCGTCGTCTTCAACTGAAAAATAAGAGAAGACAAAATTAGGCTATAAAATCATATTATTTAATATAAAAATCCATATCTTACAGAAAATTAAGAAAGTAGCCCAGAACTCAGAAAAATCCGAACAAATGTCTGTTGGAAATGGGATATCTGAAATTTTCAACTGAACAAAAGAGGAGACAAAATTAGGCCAAAAAATCATATCAATTAATAAAATGATTCATAACTTCCTGAAAATGTAGAAAAATAGTCACAAGCTCATAAATATCAGCAAAAAATTCTATTGGAAGCGGGAGATCGTCATCTTCAAGTGAAAAATAAGAGAAGACAAAATTAGGCTACAAAAATCTTATCATTTAATAAAAAAGCCATATTTTAAATAAAATGTAGAAAAATTGCATCGAGCTCAGAAAAATCAACAAAAATGTTTGTTGGAACCGGGAGATCAACATCTTCAACTGAAAAATAAGAGAAGACAAAATAAGGCTATAAAAATAATGTCATTTAATCTAAAGATACATTTCTTACCGAACACGTTGAAAATAGCCTGGAGGTCAGAAAAATCCGTAAAAATATCCGTTGGAACCGAGAGATCGCCATCTTAATCTGAAAAATGTGAGAAAATAAAATTAGGCCAAAAATCATATTATTTAATAAAAAGATCCATATCTTCCAGAAAATGTAGAAAATAGCCTCTAATTCAAAAAAAAACTCCACAAAAATCTCTGTTGCAACCGTGAGAACGACATCCTCAACTGAAAAAAAGAGAGAGAATACATTATTAGGCCAAAAAAATATCCTTTAATAAAATGACCCACATCTTCCATAAAATGAAGAAAAATAGCCCCAAGCTAACAAAAATTAGTAAAAATGTCCACTGGAACAGATAGATCGCAATATTCAACTGAAAAAATAAGAGAAGAAAAGCGTAGGATATAAAAATCATATCATTTAATAAAAAATTGATAACTTTTCAAAAATATAGAAAAATAGCCCCGAGCTCAGAAAAATATGCAAACATTTCCCTTGGAACCGAAGATCGCCATCTTCATCTGAAAAATAAGAGATGGCAAATTAGGTTATAAAAATCATATCATTTAATATATAACTTCATATTATACAAAAAATACAGAAAATAGTCAGGAGCTCAAATAAATCCGCACAAATGTCCATTGGAACCAGGAGATTGTCATCTTTAAATTAAAAAGGAGAAGACAAAATTAGGCCAAAAAATCATATCATTTCATAAAAAGATACATAACTTCCAAAAAATGTAGAAAAATCCGGGAAAATGTCCATTGAAATCGGGAGATCGCCATCTTCAACTGAAAAATTAGAGAAGACAATATAAGCTATAAAAATCATATCATTTAATATAAATATTCATATCTTTAACTTAAAAATACGCTAAAATGTCCGTTGGAACCGGTAGATCGCCATCTTCAACTGAAAAATAAGAGAAGAAAAAATTAACCAAAAAATCATATCATTTAATAAAAAGATACATATCATCCAAAAAATGAATAAATGAGCTCTGCACTCAGAAATATTCGCAAAAATGTCTGTTGGAACCGGAAGATGGCCATTTTCAACTTAAAAATATGAGAAGACTAAATTAGGCCATAAAATCATATCATTTAATAAAATGACACACATCGTCAATAAAATCAGAAAATTGCCCCGTGCTCAGAAAAATCTGCAAAAATTTTCGTTGGAACCGGGAGATCGCCATCAACTGGAATATATGAGAAGAAAAAGTTAGACCAAAAAATCATATCATTTAATAAAAAGATCGCCAGCTTGAACTTGAAAATAAGAGAAGACAAATTTAGGCCATAAAAATCATATCAATTAATAAAAAGATCCATATCTTTCATAATAAGTAGAAAATAGCACCAAGCTAAGAAAATGATATATATAAAAATTATCAGTTGAAGATGGTGATATCCTGGTTATAGCGGACATTTTTAAAGATGAAGATGGCGATTTCCTTGTTGCGAATTTTGTCTCCTCTTATATTTCAGTTGAAGATGGCAATTTCTTTGTTTCAACGGACATTTTGGCGTAATTTTGTCTTCTCTGATATCATTTAATAAGACGATCCATATCTTCCAGAAATATGAAAAATAGTCTGAAGCTCAGGAAAAAACGTAAAACTGTTCATTGGAACCGGGATATCACCATCTTCAATCGAAATATAAGAGAAGACAAAATAAGGCGAAAACATTATATCATTTAATTAAGAGGTCGCCATCATCAACTGGAAAATAAGAGAAGACAAAATTAGGCAGCAGAAATCATATCAATTAATATAAATTTCATAATCTTCCAGAAAATAAAGAAAATATCCCCAAGCTCAGAAAAATCCGCAAAAATATCTGTTGGAAATGTGAGATCGCCATCTTCACTGAAAAATAAGAGAAGAAATATTAGGCCATAAAAATCATATCATTTAATATAAATATATACATCTGCCAGAAAATATCCCAGAACTCAAAAAAGTACTAAATAAATTCCGTTGGAACCGGGAGATAGCCATCTTCAACTGAAAAATAAGAGAAAACAAAAATAGGCCATAAAAATCATATTATTTAATATAAATATCCATTTCTTACAGAAAATGTAGAAAATAGCCCAGAGCTCAAAAAATTCCGCAAAATTTTCCGGTGGAACCGGGAGATTGCCATATTCAACTGAAAAATAAGAGAAGACAAACTTAGTCCATAAAAATCATATCATTTAATAAAAAGATCCATAACTTCAATAAACTGTAGAAAAATAGTTTCGAGTTTAGAAAAATCAGGAAAATGGCCGTTCGAACCGGGAGAGCAACATCTTTAACTAAAAAAATCAGAGAAGGCAAAATTAGGTTATAAAAATCATATCATTTAATATAAAGTTCATATCTTACAGAATATTTAGAATTATCCGGAGCACAGAAAAATCCGCAAAAATGTCTGTTGGAACCAGGCGATTGCCATATTCAACGAAAAAAAATAAAAGAAGACAAAATTGGGCCTAAAAATCATATCATTTAATGAAAAGATCTATAAGTTCCTGAAAATGTAGAAAAATAGCCCCGAGCTCAGAAAAATCTGCAAAAATATCCGTTGGAGCCAGGAAATCGCCATCTTCAACTGAAAATAAGAGAAGATAAAATTAGGCTAGAAAATCATATCATTTAATATAAAAATCCATATCTTATAGAAAATTTAGAAAATAGCCCGAAACTCAGAAATATCCTCCGCACAAATGTTCGTTGGAAATGGGATATCTCCATCTTCAACTGAAAAAAGAGAAGACAAAATTAGGCCGAAAAATCATATCAATTAACAAAAAGATCCATAACTTCCCAAAAATGTAGGAAAAATAGTCCCAAGCTCATAAATATCATCAAAATTGTCCTTTGAAAGCGGGAGATCGTCAACTTCAATTGAAAAAAAAGAGAAGACAAAATTAGGCTACAAAAATCATATCATTTAATTAATAAAAAGAGCCATTTCTTCAATAAATGTAGAAAATAACACCGTGCTCAGAAAATCCGTAAAATGCCCATTGGAACCAGGAGATCGCCATCTTCAACTGAAAAATAAGAGGGGACAAAATTAGGCTATAGAAATAATATCATTAATCTAACGATACATTTCTTACAGAAAATGTTGAAAATAGACTGGAGCTCAGAAAATTCCATAAAAATGTCCGTTGAAACCGGAAGATCGCCATCTTCGTCAGAAAAATATGAGAAGATAAAATTAGGCCCAAAATCATATTATTTAATAAAAAGATCCATATCTTCCAGAAAGGTAGAAAATAGCCTTTAATTCAAAAAATTTGCAAAAATCTCCGTTGGAACACTGAGAATGACATCTTCAATTGAAAAATAAGAGAAGACAACATTAGGCCAAAAAATCATATCCTTTAATAAAATGATCCATATCTTCCATAAAATGAAGAAAAATAGCACCAAGCTAACAAAAATCAGTAAAAATGTCCGCTGGAACAGGTAGATCGCAATATTCAACTGAAAAAATAAGAGAAGAAAAACGTAGGATATAAAAATCCTAACATTTAATAATAATTCATAACTTCGAAAATGTAGAAAATAGCCCCGAGCTCAGAAAAATCCGCAAAAATGTCCCATGGAACCAGGAAATCGCCATCTTCATCTAAAAAAGTGATGACAAATTAGGTTAAAAATCATATCATTTAATATAAAGATTCATATTATACAAAAATATAAAAAATAGTCCTGGGATCGAAAAAATCCGCACAAATGTCTATTGGAACCAGGAGATCGCCATCTTCAAATTAAAAAAGAGAAGACAAAATTAGGCCAAAAATCATATCATTTCATAAAAAGATACGTAACTTCAAGAAAATGTAGAAAAATCCATGAAAATATCTGTTGAAACCGGGAGATCGCCATCTTCAACTGAAAAAAATAAGAGAATAACAAACGTAGGCTATAAAAATCGTATTATTTAATAAAAATTTCTATATCTTCCATAAAATGTAGAAAATAACACCGAACTCAAAACAATACGCAAATATGTCAGTTGGAACCAAAAGATCGCCATCTTCAACTGAAAAATAAGAGAAGATAATATTAGGCTATAAAAATCATATCGTTTAATAATAAGATGTATAACTTTCCCAAAATGTAGAAAATAGCCTGGAGCTCTAAAAAATCTGCAAAAATATTCGTTGAAACTGGGTGATCGCCATCTTCATCTGAAAAAAAATAAGAGAGGAAAAAATAAGGTCAAAAATCAAATCATTTAATAAAAATATCCATTACTTTCCAAAAATGTAGAAAAATAGCCCCGAGCTAAGAAAAATTGATAAAAATATCATTAGAACCAGGAGATCGCCATCTTCCACTAAATAATAAGAAATGACAAAATTAGGTTATAAAAATCATTTGATTTAATATAAAGATTCAAATCATACAAAAAATGTAGAAAATAGATCGGAAATCAGAAAAATCTGAAAAAATGTCCCTGGGAATTGGGAAATCGCCATCTTCAACAAAAAAATAAAAGAAGACAAAATTTTTCCACAAATCATATCGTTTAATAAAAAGATACATATCTACCGTAAAATGTAGAA
>JAULAV010009043.1:0-107598 GCA_030789695.1 Scilla litardierei
TCTTTAATTTTAAAAATAAGAGAAGACAAACGTAGGCTACAAAAATCATATTATTTAATAAAAAGTTCTATATTTTCCATTGGAACAATACCGAGGTTTAAACAAACACAAAAATATCAGTTGGAACATGGAGATCGCCATCTTCAACTGAAAAATAAGAGAAGACAAACTTAGGCTATAAAGATCATATCATTTAATATAAAGATAGTTAACTTCCTGAAAATGTGAAAATAGCCCTCAGCTTAGAAAAATCTGCAACAATGTTCGTTGGAACCGAAAGATCGCCATCTTCAACTTAAGAATAAGAGAAGAAAAACTTAAGTCAAAAATCATATCATTTAATACAAAGATCCATAACTTCCCAAAAATGTAGAAAAATAGCCGCAAGCACATAAAAATTGGCAAAAATGTTTGTTAGAACCGGGGGGATCGCCATCTTCAACTGAATAATAAGAGAAGACAAAATTAGGACAAAAAATCATATCATTTAATATAAAGATTCATATCATACAGAAAATGTAGAAAATAGTACGGAGCTCAGAAAAATCCAAAAAGATGTCTGTATGAATCAGGAGATCACCATTTTCAACTTAAAAATAAAAGACAAAATTAGGCCAAAAATCATATCATTTAATAAAAAGATACATATCTGCCATAAAATGCAGAAAATAGCACCGAGCACAGAAAAATCCAAACATATGTTCGTTGGTACCATGAGATCGCAATATTCAACTAAAAAAGAATACAAAATTAGGCCAAAAATTAATAACATTTAATAAAAATATTTATATCTTCTAGGAAATTTATAAAAACAGAAAAAAGCTAAGAAGATCTGCAAAAATGTCCTTTAGAACCTTGAGATCACCATCTTCAACAGAAAAATATGAGAGGACAAATTTAGGCTATAAAAATCTAAGCATTTAATAAAAAGAAAATAGCCTGGAGCTCAGAAAAATCCGAGAAAATGTCTGTTGGAACTGGGAGATCGTCATCTTCAACTGAAAAATAAGAGAAGAAAAATTAGAAATATAAATCATATAATTTAATTCAAACATTCTTATCTTCCGGAAAGTGTAGAAAATAGTCCGGAGCTCAAAAAAATCCGCTAAATTGTCCGTTGGAATCGGAATATCGCCATCTTCAACTAAAAAAGAGAAGAAAAATTAGGCCAAAATATCATATCATTTAATAAAATAATACATATCTTCCAAAAATGTAGGCTATAAAATAAGAGAAGAAAAATTTAGGCTATAAAAATCAAATCAATTAATAAAAAGATCCATATCTTTCATAAAGTGTAGAAAATAGCACCAAGCTCAGAAAATGATATATAAAAATCTTATCAGTTGAAGATGGTGATTTCCTGATTCTGAATTTTGTCTTCTTTTATATTTCAGTAGAAGATGTCGATTTCTCGGTTTCAACGGACATTTTTGGCCTAATTTTGTCTTCTCTGATATCATTTAATAAAACGATCCATATCTTCCATAAAATGTGAAAAAATAATATATAGTTCATAAAAATCCGCAAAAAGTCTGTTGGAACCAGGAGATCGCCATCTACGACGAAAATATTAGAAAAGACAAAATAAGGCCAAAAATCATATCATTTAATAAAAATATCGCCACCATCAACTGGAAAAATAAGAGAATACAAAATTAGGTAACAAAAATCATATCAATTATAAAGATCCTTATCTTTCAGAAAATATAGATAATAGCCACGAGCTCAGAAAAATATGCAAAAATTTCCGCTGGAAATGCGAGATCGCAATCTTCAACAAAAAATAAGAGAAGAGAAAAATAGACTATAAAATCATATCATTTAATATAAACATCCATATCTTACAAAAATGTAGAAATTTGCCCGGATTAAGAAAAATCCGCAAAAATGTCAGTTAGAACAGGGAGATCGCCATTTTTAACGAAAAAAAATAAGAGAAGGCAAAATTAGTCCAAAAATCATATCATTTAATAAAAAGATAATATCGTCCAGAAAATGTAGAAAAATAGCACCTTGCTCAGAAAAATCCGCAAAAATATCCATTGGAACCAGAGGATCGCCATCTTTCACTAAAAAATAAGAGAGGACAACCTTAGTCCATAAAATCATATTTTTAATAAAAATATTCATATATTCCATAAAGTTTAGAAAATAGCCCCAAGATTAAAAAATCGGCAAAAAATTCCATTGGAAATGGGATATCACCATCTCCGACTTAAAAATAAGAGAAGACAAACATAGTCTATGAAAATCATATCATTTAATAAAATGAACCACATCTTCAATAAACTATAGAAAATATTTTCGAGCTCAGAAAAATCTATGAAACTGTCTGTTGGAACTGTGAGTTCACCATCTTCAAATAAAAATAAGAGAAGACAAAATTAGGCCAAAAAATCCTAGCATTAAATAAAAAGATTCATAACTTCCTGAAAATATAGAAAAGTATTTCCGAGCTCAAAAAAATCCGAAAAGATGTCCGTTGGAACCGAGAGATTGCCATGTTCAACTGAAAAATAAGAGAAGACAAAATTAGGCTACAAAAATCATATCATTTAATTAAAAAATCCATATCTTTAATAAAATGTAAAAAATAGCTCTGAGCTAAGAAAAATCTGCAAAAATGTCCGTCGGGAGATATTCATCTTCAACTAAAAATAAGAGAAGACAAGATTTGGCTATAAAAAGAATATCATTTAATCTAAAGATCGATATCTTGCAGAAAATGTAGAAAATAGCTCGGAGCAAAGAAAAATCCACAAAAATATCCTTTGGAATCGGAAGATCGCCGTCTTAATATGAAAAGTAAGATAACACAAAATTAGGCCAAAATATCATATCATTTAATAAAAAGATCAATATTTTCAAAAAATGTAGAAAATAGCCTCGATGTTAGAAAAATCTACCAATTTGTCCGTCCGAGCTGGGAGATTGCCATTTCAACTGAAAAATAAGAGAAGACAAACTTAATCTATAAATATTATATCATTTAATTAAAAGATCCGAATCTTCAATAAACTATAGAAAATAGCCCTGAGTTGAGAAAAATTCGCAAAAATGTCAGCTGGAACCGAGAGATATCCTTCTTCAACTGAAAAATACGGACAGACAATTTAGACCATAAAAATCATATCATTTAATATAAAGAGTCATAGTTTTAACTGAAAAATACCAAAAATGTCCTTGGAATCGGGAGATCGGCATCTTCAACTGAATATAAGAGAAGATAAAATTAGCCCCAAAATCATATCATTTAATAAAAAGATACATATCTTCTAGAAAATGTATAAATGAGCTCGCGCTCAAAAAAATTTGCAAAACTGTCTGCTGGAACTGGGAGATGGCCATCTTTAATTGAAAATTAAGACAAGACAAAATTAGGCCATGAAAATCAAATCATTTAATAAAATGATCCATATCTTCTATAAAATCTAGGAAATAGCCCCGTGCTTAGAAAAATCAACAAAAATTTACTTTAGAATCGGGAGATCAACATATTCAACTTAAAAATAAGAAAAGACAAACTTAAACCATAAAACATATCATTTAATATAAAGACCCATATCCTCAATAAAATGTAGAAAATAGATCGGAACACAGAAAAATCCACAAAAATGTCTGTTGGAACAGGGATATCACCATTTTCAACTGAAAAATAAAAGAAGACCAAAATTTGGCCTTCAAAATCATATCATTTAAAATAAATATCCATATTTTTGAGAAAATGTCGAAATAGCACATAGTTCAAAAAATACGCAAAAATATCCGTTGGAACCGGGAGATCGCCATCTGCAGTATGAAAAAAAAAGAAGACAAAATTATGCCAAAAAATCATATCATTTAATAAAACGATCCATATCTTCCAGAAAATTTGGAAAATAGCCTGGAGCTGAGAGAAATCTACAAAAATGTACGTTGAAATTGGGAGATCGCCATCTTCAACCGAAAAATTAGAGAAGACAAAATTAGGCCAAAAAATCATATCATTTAATAAAAGATCTATCTTTCAGAAAATGCAAAAAATAACCACGGACGCAGAAAAATCCACAAAAATATCCGTTGGAACCGAGAGATCACCATCTTCAACTTAAATTTAAGAGAAGGAATTAGGCCATAAAATCATATCATTTAATGTAAATATTCATATCTTACAGAAATTTTTGAAATGGCCCGGAGTTCAGGAAAATCATCAAAATTGTCTGTTGGAACCGGGAGATCACAATCATCAACAAAAAAAATAAGAGAAGACAAAATTAGGCCAAAACCATATCATTTAATCAAAATATCCATCTTCCAGGAAATGTAGAAAAATAGTCACGAGCCAAGAAAAATACGTAAAAATGTTTGTTGGAATCGGGAGATCACGATCTTCAACTGAAAAAAAGAGACGACAAACTTATGCAATAAAAATCATATCATTTAATGAAAAGATCCATTTCTTACATAAAGTAGAAAATAGCTCCGATCTAATAAAAATCCACAAAAATATCTGTTGGAACTGAGAGATCGCTATCTTCAACCGAAAAATAAGAGAAGACAAAATTATGCCAAAAATCATATCATTTAATAAAAAGATCCATGTCTTTCATAAAACGTAGAAAATAGTCTCGTGGTTAGAAAAATCTGCAAAAATGTCCGTTGGAACCGGGAGATCGCCATTTTCGACGGAAAAATAAGAGAAGAAAACATAGTATATGAAAATCATATCACTTAATAAAAAGATCCATAAAATATCTGATAGAACTAGGAGATCGTCATCTTCAATTGAAAATTAAGAGGAGACAAACTTAGGCTATAATAATATATCATTAATAAAAATCATATGATTTAATAAAAAGAACTATCTTCCAGAAAATGAAGAAAATAACTATGAGCTAAGAAAATCCACAAAAGTGTCAGTTGGAACCAGGAGATCGCCATCTTCAAAAAAATAAGCGAATGTAAAATTAGGCTATAAAAATCCTATCATTTAATATAAAGATTCATATTATAAAGAAAATTTTGAAAATGGCCCAGAGTTCAGGAGAATTGTCAATAATGTCCGTTGGAACTGGGGGATCGCAATCTTCAACTGAGAAAAATAAGAGAAGACAAAATTAGGCCAAAAATTATAACGTTTAATCAAAATATCGAAATCTTCTAGAAAATGTAGAAAAATAGTTCCGACCTAAGAAAAATCCGTAAAAATGTCCGTTAGAACTGGAAGATCGCGATCTTCAACTGAAAAAAAGATGAGAAACATATGATATAAAAATTATATCATTTAATGAAAAGATTCATTTCTTACATAAAATGTAGAAAATAGCTCTTATCTCAAAAAATCCAAAAAATGTCCGTTGGAACTGAAAGATCGATATCTTTAACTTAAAAATAAGAGAATATAAAATTTTCCAAAAATCATATCATTTAATAAAAAGATCCATGTCTTTTAGAAAATGTAGAAAATAGTCTAGCGGTCAAAAAAATCAGCAAAAATGTTTGTTGGCCCCGGGAGATCGCCATTTTCAACTGAAAAATAAGAGAAAAAAACATAGTCTATGAAAATCATATCATTTAATAAAGAGATCCATAAAATGTCTCATGGAACCGGGAGATCACTATCTTCAACTTAAAAATAAGAGAAGACAAAATTAGGCTATAAATTCATAAGATTTAATATAAATATTTATAACTTACAAAAAATATAGAAAATAGCACGGAGCTTAGAAAAATCACGCAAAAATGTCTGTTGAAACAATATCATTTAATAAAAGATCCATATCTTCGAGAAAATATATAAAATAGTCCCGAGCTTAGAAAAATCTGGCAAAACATGTCCCTTGGAAATCTAAAGATCGCCATCTTTAACTGAAGAATAAGAGAAGACAAAATTAGATTACAAAAAGAAAATCATTTGATAAAAATATCCATATATTAAATAAAATGAATAAAATAATACCAAGGTAAAAAAATCAGCAAAAATGTTCGTTGTAATCGGGAGATCGCCATCTTCAACTTAAAAATAAGAGAAGACAAAATTAGGCTATAAAAATCCTATCATTTAATATAAAGATACATATCTTATAAAAAATATAGAAAATTGCCCGTAGATCAGAAAAATCCGCAAAAAAGTCCGTTGGAATCAGAAGTTTAGTGAAAAATAAGAGAAAATACAATTAGGCTATAAAAATCATGTCATTTAATATAAAGATCCATATCTTACAGAAAATGTAGAAAATACCTGGAGCATAGAAAAATTCGCAAAAAGGACTGTTAGAACCTGGAGATCGCCATATTCAACGAAAAAAATAAGTGAAGGCAAAATTTGTCAAAAGCATAGCATGTAATAAGAAGATCCATATCTTCCAGAAAATGTAGAAAATAGCTCCAAGCTCAAAAAAATAATCAAAAATGTCAATTGGAACCGGAGATTGCCACAACAACTTAAAAACAAGAGAATACAAAATCTGGCCAAAAAATCTTGTTCTTCAATTAAAAGATCCGTATCTTCCTGAAAATTTAGAAAAATTGCTCCGAACTCAGAAAAAATATGCAAAAATGTCCGTTGGAACTGTGAGATTACCATCTTCAACTAAAAAAATAAGAGAAGACAAAATTAGGCTATAAAAATCATATCATTTAATATAAATATACTTATCGTACAGAAAATGTAGAAAATACACAGTGGCTCAGAAAAATATGCAAAAATGTCTGTTGAAACCGAGAATTTGCGATCTTCAACGAAAAAGTAAGAAAAGACAAATTAGGATATAAAAACATTCATTTAATATAAACATTCATATCATACAGAAAATGTAGAAAATAGACCAGAATTCAGAAAAATCTGCAAAATTTTTTGTTGGAACTGGGAGACCGACATTTTCAACTAAAAATAAGAGAGTGCAAAATTAGGCGATATCATTTAATAAAAAGATGCATATCTTCAATAAACTGTAGAAAATAAATTCGAGTTCAAAAAATCCGCAAAAATGTCCGTTGGAACCCGTAGATCGCCATCTTCAACAGAAGAGAAGACAAAATAAGGCCAACAATCATATCATTTAATAAAAGGATCCATATCTTTTAGAAAATATAGAAAATAGCCCAAATCTCAGAAAAATCCGCAAAAATTTTTGTAGGAACCAGAATATCGCAATCTTCAATTGAAAAATAAGAGATGAGAAAATTAGGCCATAAAAATTATATCATTTAATATAAAAATCCATGTCTTGCACAAACTGTAGAAAATTGCTCGGAGCTAAGAAAAATTTACAAAAAGGTCCGTTGGAACCAGGAGATTGCCATATTCAACGAAAAAAAATAAGAGAAGACAAAATTAGACCCAAAAATCATATATTCAATTAAAAGATTCATATATTTCAGAAAATAGAGAAAATAGGCTCGAGGTCAGAAAAAATGCGCAAAAATGTCCATTTGAACCGGATGATCACCATCTTCAACTAAAAAAGAGAAGAGAAACTTAGGCTATAAAAATCATCATTTAATAAAAAGATCCATATCCTCAATTAATGGTATAAAATAGCACCGAGCTAAGAAAAATCTGCAAAAATGTCCGTTGGAAATATCAGATCGATATCTTCAACTTAAAAATAAGAGAAGACAAACTTAGGCTTTAAAAATCATATCATTTAATTAAAAGGTACATATCTTCAATAAATTATAAAATAGTACACAGATCAGAAAAATCCGCAAAAATGTCCGTTGGAGCTGGAAGATCGACATCTTCAACTGAAAATAAGACAAAACAAACTTAGGCTATAAAAATCATATCGTTTAATAAAAAGAACCATATGTTCCATAAAATTTAGAAAATAGCTCGAAGCTCAGAAAAATCCGCAAAAATGGCTGTTGGAACTAGAAGCTTGCCATCTTCAAATAAAAAATAAGAGAAGACAAAAATTAGGCCAAAATCATATCCTTTAATAAAGAGATTCATATCTTTCATAAAAAATAGAAAATAGACCGGAGCTCAGGAAAATCTGTAAAAATGTCGGTTGGAACCGGTAGATCGCTATCTTCAACTGAAAAAAGAGGAGATAAAATTGGGCCAAAAAATCATATCCTTTAATAAAAAGATTCATATCTTTCATAAAAAATAGAAAATAGCCCGGAGCTCAGAAAAATCTGTAAAAATGTCAGTTGGATCCGGTAGATCACTATCTTCAACAGAAAAATGAGAAGACAAAATTATGCCAAAAATTCATATCATTTAATAAAAAGATTCAAATCTTTCATAAAATATAGAAAATAGCTTGGAATTCTAAAAAATCCGTAAAAATGTCCGTTGGAACCGGGAGATCATCATCTTCAACTAAAAAAGAGAAGACAAAATTAGGGCAAAAATAAAAACATTTAATAAAAATTACTTATCTTACAGAAAATGTAGAAAAATAGTCCCATTCACTCGAAAAAATAAGAGAAGAAAAATGTAGAAAATAGCACCAAGCTCAGAAAAATCCGCAAAAATAATAGTTGGAATCGGGAGATCGCCATCTTCAGTGAAAAATAAAAGAAGGTAAAATTAGGCTAAAAATCAAATCATTTAGTAAAAAGATCCATATCTTCCAAAAAATTTAGAAAATAGCCCCGATGTCAGAATAATCTGCAAAAATGTCCTTTGGAACCGGAAGATCCATAAATTTGGCCAAAAAGTATATAAAAAGATCCATAAATTCTCCTAAATTTAGAAAAATAGATTGAGTTCAGAAAAATCCACAAAAATGTCCGTTGGAATCGGGAGATCGCCATCTTCAACTGAAAAATAAGAGAAGACAAAATTAAGCTATAAAAATCATATTATTTAATAAAAAGATACATATCTTATAGATAATGAAGAAAAATCCGCACAAATGTAAATTGGAACCGTAAGATCGCCATCTTCAACTGAAAAAAGAGAAGACAAAATTGGGCCAAAAAATAATATCATTTAATTAAAATATCCATATCTTCCAAAAAAGGTAGAAAAATAGTCCCATCCTAAGGAAAAATCCGCAAAAATGTCTGTTGGAATGGTAAGATCGCCATCTTCAGCTAAAAAATAAGAGAAGAAAAATGTATGCGATAAAAATCATATCATTTAATAAAAAGATCATTATCTTTCATAAAATATAGAAAATAGCATAGAGCTCATAAAAATCCGCAAAAATGTCAGTTGGAATCGGAAAATCACAATCTTTAATTGAAAATAAGAGAAGACAATATTAGGCCAAAAATCATATAATTTAATAAAAATATACATATATTCCGAAAAATTTAAAAATATCCCCGAGGTCAAAATAATATGCAAAAATGTCCGTTGGAACCGAGAGATCATCATCTTCAACTAAAAATAAGAGAAGACAAAATTAGACCGAAAATCATATCATTTAATATAAAGTTCCACATCTTCCAGAATGTGTAGAAATTAGCTTGGAGTACTAAAACATCCGCAAAAATTTCCATCGGAACCTAGAGATCCCCATCTTCAACTAAAAAAATAAGAGAAGATGTTCATTAGCTATACAAATTATATCATTTAATAAAAGTTTAATATCTTCCATAAAATGTAGAAAATAACACTGAGTGCAAAAAATCCATAAAAAATGTTCGTTGGAACAGGGAGATCACCATCTTCAACTGAAAAATAAGAGAAAACAAAAATTCGGCTATAAAAATCATATCATTTAATATAAAGATACATATCTTACAGAAATATAGAAAATATCTCGGAGCTAAAAAATCCGCAAAATGTTCGTTGGAACTGGGAGATCGTCATCTTATCTACAAATACAGAAGACAAAATTAGGCCAAAAAATCATATCTTTTCATAAAAAGATTCATATCTTTCAGAAAATGTAAAAACAGACTCAATCAAAGAAAAAAACATAAAAATAAGAGAAGACAAATGTAGGCTATAAAATCAGATCATTTATAAAATTGTAGGAAATAGCATCGAGCTTATAAAAATCCGCAAAAATAAGAGAAGACAAAATTAGGCCAGAAATCATATCATTTAATAAAAAGATCCATATCTTTCAAAAATTTAGAAAATAGTCCAGAAGTAAGAATAATACTCAAAATGTTCGTTAGAAATGTGAGATCACTATTTTCAACTGAAAAATAAAAGAAGACAAAATTAGGCCAAATAATCATACCATTTAATAAAAAGATCCATAACTTCTCGAAAAAGTAGAAAACAATCTCCGAGCTAAGAAAAATCCGCAAAAAATCTTTCTTGGAATATGGAGATCGCCACTTCAACTTAAAAATAAGAGATGAAAAAATTAGGTTATAAAAATCATATCTTTTAATATAAAAATTAATATTATAAAAAATATAGAAAATAGCACAGAGCTAAAAAAATCCGCACAAATGTCCATTGGAACGAGAGATTGCCATCTTCAAATTAAAAAAAGAGAAGACAAAATTAGGCCAAAAATCATCTCATTTCATAAAAAGATACACATCTTCTAGAAAATGTAGAAAATAGTCTCAAACTAAGAAAAATCTGCAAAAATGTCCGTTGAAACTGGGAGATCGCCATTTTCAATTGAAAAAAATAAGAGAATACAAACGAATGCTATAAAAATCATATTATTTAATTAAAAGTTCTATAATTTCATAAAATGTAGAAAATAGCACTGAGCACAAAAAATACGTAAAAAATGTCCATTGGAACCGGACTATCGCCATCTTCAACTAAAAATAAGCGAAGACAACAGTAGGCTATAAAAATAGAAGATCCATAACTTTTCGAAAATGTAGAAAATAGCCGGAGCTCAGAAAAATCCGCACAAAAGTTTATTGCACCAGGAGATCGCCATCTTCAACTGAAAAATAAGAAATGAAAAAATTCGGTCAAAAAATCATATCATTTAATAAAAAGATCCATAACTGCCCGAAAATATAGAAAAATAGCCCACAGCTCAAAAAAATCGACAAAAATGTCCGATGGAACCGGGAGATCGCCATCTTAAACTGAATAATAAGAGAAGATAAAATTAGGTTATAAAAATCATAGCATTTAATATAAAGATTCAGATCATACAGAAAATGTAGAAAATAGCTCGGAGCTCAGAAAAATCCAGAAAAATGTTTATTGGAATTAGGAGATCGCCATCTTCAACTGAAAAATAAAAAAAACAAAATTAGGCCAAAATCATATCATTTAATAAAAAGTTACACATCTTCCATATAATGTAGAAAATAGCACCGAGCTCAGAAAAATCCGCACAATGTCCGTTGGCACCGGGAGATCGCAATATTCAACTAAAAAATAGAAGACAAAATTATGCAAAAATCATATCATTTAATAAAAAGATTCATATCTTCCAGAAAATGTAGAAAAAAAAGCCTAAAATTAAGAAAATCCACAAAAATATCCGTTAGAACCGGAAGATCGCTATATTCAACTAAAAAATATGAGAAGACAAAATTAGGCTACAAAAATCTTGTGGTATAGAAAAGAGATTTATATCTTTAAAAAATATAGAAAATATCCTGGAACTCAGAAAATCGGCAAAAATGTCCGTTGGAACTCGGAGATGGGCATTCTAAACTGAAAAATAAGATAAGAAAAAAATTAGGATATAAAAATCATATCAGTTAATATAAAAATTCTTATCTTCCAGAAAGTGTACAAAATAGTTCTGATAAAATAAGAGAAGACAAAATTAGGCCAAAATATCATATTATTTAATAAAATGATACATATCTTCCAAAATTGTGGAAAATATCCCGGAGCTTAGAAAAATTAGCAAAAATGTCTGTTGGAACTGGGAGATCGCCATCTTCAACTGAAAAAATAAGAGAAGCCAAAAGCAGTCCAAAATATCATATCATTTAATAAAATGATACATATCTTCCAAAAAGGGGAAAATAGACCGGAGCTCAGAAAAATCCGCAAAAATTTCGTTGGAATCTGGAGATCGCCATCTTCAACTGGAATATAAGAGAATACAAAATTTGGATAAAACATCATATCATTTAATAAAAAGATCGCTATCTTCAACTGGAAAATAAGAGAAGACAAATTTAGGCTATAAAAATCGTATCAATTAATAAAACGATTCATATCTTTCTTAAAAGGTAGAAAATAGACCAAGCTCAGAAAAATACGCAAAAATTTCCATTGGAACAGGGAGGTCGCCATCTTCAACTTAAATATAAGAGAAGACAAAATTAGGCCAAAAATATAATATTTATTAAAAAAAGATCGCCATCTTCAACCAGAAAATAAGAGAAGACAAATTTAGGCTATAAAAAATCATGTCAATTAATAAAAAGATTCATATCATTCATAAAATGTAGAAAATATCCACGAGCTAAGAAAAATAAGCAAAAAATTTCCATTGGAAACGAGAGATTGCCATCTTCAACTGAAAAATAAGAGAAGACAAAATCTATTATATAAACACAACTTTTTTTGTATTCTAGGGCTGACTAGGACAAGTTGACTAGGACAAACAAGTTGATAGAAAGATGGCTCAGATTTAATCTTGATGAGTAGATGGTTGGGATGATAGTATATGAAAATTTTTGGGGGAAACTTTTGGTGGGAGAACTAAAGTTTTAGTGCAACATTATTGATATTCGTTTAAATTTAATGCATAAAACATTATGCTCTGCCTTTGAAACTTGGGCCATCCTCTTTCAAAAGTTTAATGGTGAGAATTTAATGTACAAAGATTTCCACAGTGATTACAATATCATCTAAATTTCCCTCATAACAGTAGGTAGCATCAATCATTGCTGTAAAAAAATTTAATCCCCAAATCACCGCCCAATTTGTCCACTTTAGACAAAATTTCGGTTACAAACAAGTGCATATAAAAAAGTCACTGCACTCTCGATTTCATTAGCTGTAAACACTAATTTGTTATTCTGCGCCTAAGGCGCCCGCTAAATTTTCTTATGCTAATTTGGTGTTCCGCGTCGAAGGTGCTAACGCTGAATTTATTGTTCCGCACCAAAGGTGCCCACACCGAAGGTGTTTATGCTGCTAAATATTTTTATGCTAATTTGTTGTTCTTTTAAATTTTTGCTGTGCAAATAATATTTTTGGAGAACAAAGATTTTGAGGGGATATCTTAAATGAACTGCGCTTGCGCCGAAGCTAACTTTTTACGCTAATTTGTTATTCCACGCCGAAGATGCTGGTGCAGAATTTGTTGCTCCACGCCGAATGTACATGTGCCGCTAAATATTTTTACGCTAATTTGTTGTTCTTTTAAATTTTGGTTGTGGAAATAATTTTTTGGGAACAAAGATTTCGCGGGAAAAAAATCTTAAATGAACCGTGCCTGAGGGCACGGGTTATGACTAGTTTATATATCATTGAAGAGAATTGAGGTGCGAACCTACTGTTTTACTGCACGCACATACCACTTATTTACAAGTGTGTTGTTGCTTCCGTGCACACAACATTTGACAACTGCTTTTGAATCCTAGGGCTGACTAGGACAAGATAAAGAGTGGCAGAGATTTGATCTTGAAAGATGGAAGGTTGAGATGAGTTTTGAGAAAGTTTTGAGGGAGAATCCATTTGGTTGGAAAAACTCAATATTTTGAAATTTGTAGGAAAAATGCAGCTTATCCTCTCTTACCTCAAGCATACCAAGTCTCAGCCCCGAACAATGAGAACTTTATAGTAAGGGACAACATTTATACGTGTATTTACGTGGATTTAATGCATTTTGTGGAAAAGCAAGTGCACTTACCACATTTGTGTTTAATGCATTTGCATGCAATAGTCACCCTCACACATGTGTTTAATGCATTTGCATTCATTTGCCATGATCACACATTATCATCTCGAATGGTCCAGGCAATTTAATGGTCGCGGGGCCCACCATCAAGGAAGATGCTGTAGAAGGAAATTTGTGGAGAGCTAATTTGTTGTTCCGTACCGAATTTGTTGTTCTACACTAATTTGTTGTTTCGCGTCAAAGGCGCCTGCACGCGTTAAAGGCATCTGTGCCGAATTTGTCGTTTCGCACCGAAGGCACCTGTGCCCCTAATTATTTTTTTGCTGATTTGTTGTTTTGCACCGCCAAACTTTTTTACGCTACTTTGTTGCTCCGCATCGAAGGCGCCCATTCCAAATTTGTTGTTCTATGCTAATTTGTTGTTCCGTGCCTAATGTGCCTGCGCCGAATTTATTGTTCCGTGTCGAAGGCGCATGCGCTAAATTTGTTGTTCCACGTCAAAGGCACCCGTGCCTCTAAATATATTACATTTGCGGACTTTTTTGAATCCTACGACTGACTAGGACAAGATAAAGAGTGTCTTGGAATTGATCTTGAAGAATGGAAGGTTGAGATGAGTTTTGAGAAAGTTTTGAGGGGGAATCTATTTGGTTGGAAAACTCACTATTTTGAAATTTATTTGAAAAAACGCAGCTGACCCTCTCTTACCCTCAGGCATGGCAAACCTTGATTTATGTGAATTTAATGCATTGTCTAGAAAAGCAAGTGCATTTACGTTTTGTGCAAATGCATTTGCGTTTAATGCATTTGCATGCGTTAATCACCCTCATACATGCACTTAATGTAGCAAAGTAAGTGCACTTGCGTTTAATGCATTGGCATCCATTTGTCATGCTCACACATTATCAGTTTGAATGGTCATGGCAATTTAATGGTCGTGGAGGCCACTATTAAGGAAGATGCTGCCGATATATTGCTCTGCGCCAAAGGCGCCCGCGCTGATTTTTTGTTCCGGGCCAAAGGCGTCTGAGTCGATTTTTTATGCTAATTTGTTGTTTCGCGCCGAATGTGTCCGCGCCAAATTTATTGTTCTATGCTACTTTGTTATTCCGTGCCGAATCTTTTGTTCTGTAACGAAGGCGAGCTAATTTGTTGTTCTGCGCCAAATGCGTATGTGTCAAATTTTTTGTTTCGCACCGAAGACGCCCGCGCCAAATTTGTTGTTACACGCTGAAGATGCCCACGACGAAATTTTTGTTCCGTGTCAAAGGGTTATGCACCGAATGTGTTGTACCACGCCAAAGACGCCCGTGCCTCTAAATATTTTTACGCTAATTTGTTGTTCTTTTAAATTTTGGTTGTGGAAATAATTTTTTGGGGAACAAAGATTTTGCGGGGGAAAATCTTAAATGCACAGTGCCCGCAGGCACGAGTTATGACTAGTCTATATTACATTTGACAACTATTTTTTAATCCAAGAGCTAACTATGACAAGATAAAGAGTGGCTAGGATTTGATCTTGGGGAATGAAAGCTTGGATGAGTTTTGAGAAAGTTTTGAGGGAGAATCCATTTGGTTGGAAAACTCAATATTTTGAAATTTTTATGGAAAACGAAGCTTATCCTCTCTTATCTCGGGCGTACCAAACCTCAGCCCCGAACAACATGAAATTTATAGTAGGGGACAATATTTATACGTGGATTTTTACGTAGATTAATGCATTTTGTAGAAAAGTAAGTGCACTTATCGCTTTTGGTTTAACGCATTTGCTTGCAGTAGTCACCCTCACACATTGGCACTTAACGCAACAGAGTAAGTGAACTTGCATTTAATGCATTGGCATGCATTTGTCATGCTCACACATTATCCGCTCGAATGGTCTGGGCAATTTAATGGTCGCGGGGCCCACCATCAAGGAAGATGCTGCAGAGCAAAATTTGTGGAGAGGTAATTTCTTGTTCCGTATCGAATTTATTGTTCTACACTAATTTGTTGTTCCGCGCCAAAGGCACCAGGGCCGAATTTGTTGTTCTGCACCGAAAGCGCATGCGCCGAATTTGTTGTTCCGTGTCGAAGGCACATGCGCCAAATTTGTTGTTCCGCGCTGAAGACACCCGTTCCCCTAAATATTTTTACGTTTCTGTGTTGTTATGCACCGCCAAACTCTTTTACGCTTCTTTGTTGTTCTGCGTCCACGGCGCCAGTGCCGAATTTGTTGCCCGCACCGAAGGCGCCCGTGCCTCTAAATATTCTTACGCTAATTTGTTATTCTATTAAATTTTGGCTGTGGAAATAATTTTTCAGGGAACAAAGATTTCGCAGGGGAAAATCTTAAATGCACCATGCCCGTGGGCCCGCGCAGAAGGCGCTCGCGTCGAATTTGTTGTCTACGCTAATTTGTTGTTCCGCACTGAATTTGTTATTCCGTGCCGAAGGCGCATATGCTGAATTTGTTGTTTCGTGTCGAAGGTGCCTGCGTCGAATTTGTTGTTTCGTGTCACAGGTGCATGAGTCGAATTTGTTGTTCCGTGCTGAAGATGCCCATGGTTTTAAATATTTTTATGCTAATTTATTTTTCTTTTAAATTTTGGCTGTGGAAATAATTTTTTGGAAAACAAAGATTTCGCGGGGAAAAATCTTAAATGCATCGTGCCCATGGGCACGTGTTATGACTACCTATATTACATTTGATGACTGTTTTTGAATTATATGGCTGACTAGGACAAAAGGGTTGACAGAAGAATGGCCGAGATTTAGTCTTAAGGAATGAATAATTGGGATGAAATTTTGTGGAAAGTTTTGTATGGAAAAACAGTGGGTGAAATTTTGGCTGGCTCGCACTTAATTAATGCATTTCCAATGCATTTGCCCTTAATGGTGGCACTCAATTAATGTATTTACACTTAACTGGTACACTTATGCATTTGCACTTGATGGAGAATAGCAGAGTGCACACAATTTATGCATTTGGGAGAAAAAACTATAACTTGTACTCGTTGCTGCACATCGAATGCTGCTGCAGATCGAATGATCTCTCCCTCAATGCGCCCACCGTATCTTCGACGCAAGGGGCAACAATCTAAAATTTCAAACATCCTGACACTCTTCAATGCACATCAAGATGAGAATAATTTCCTGCACCGACGGCATCACCTAAATTTTTTTACACTTATTTGTTGTTCCGCATCGATGGCGCTCACACCAAAGGCACATGTGCCAAATTTGTTGTTCCATGCCAAAGGCGCGTGTGTCGAATTTGTTGTTCTGTGTCGAATGCATCCGTGTCGAATTTGTTGTTCCGTGTCAAATGCACCCGCGTCGAATTTGTTGTTCCACGCCGAATTTGTTGCACCCGCACCGCTAAATATTTTTACGCTAATTTATTGTTCCGCACAATTTTAACTATGGAAATAATTTTTTTGGGCACAAAGAGTTTGCGGGGAAAAATCTTAAATGAACCGTGCCTGCGGGCACGAGTTATATGACTAGTTAGGCCATAAAAATCATCTATTATACATTTGAGAACTTTTTTAAATTGATTTCTGACTAGGACACATTGACTAGGTCAAAGGGTTGATAGAATGACTACTGAGATCGAATCTTGAGAAATCAATGGTTGGGATGGTTATGTTAATAAAAATTCCGGAGAGAATTCTGGCGATCCGCGTCAACTCAATCTGAGCCGTCCATTTTCGAAACCAAGGTTTAATCCTATCCGTCCAAACAGAAACAAAATTGGTGATCCATGTGACCTTTGCTAGAGATCTACGTTAACACCTCGCTATCCGCATCAACCCACTCCACGTGACCTTTCCCAATTACACTGTCCCCAACAAAAAAATATATTTCTTTCATTCACACTCTCATACTCTATCAAAGCCCCGACAAAAAAATGCCCCTTGCCCCCAACAAAAAAATGTCCCCTGAAACCCTAACATAAGACCATTCTCTGTATGATCGCCGTCTCGAGGCCCTTCATCACATAGCTCATCATGATCACTGCCATCGGTTCCGGAAATTTTGGCGTCGCCTACTTGATGCAGAACTCCGCTGGAGGTTGAAGGAGAGAGCAGATGGGCCCCGTCTCTAAGCCCTTCACCATGGATCTCAGCACGATCATTGGTCTCTAACAGAAAAAACCCACCATCGCCCCTTTAAACCTTAAACCCCCATCTCACCCGCCCCTCTCTGACGCTGCTTATTTGAAGAATTGTGAAGGTCGTATTAATGGCGTTTGAGTGCCCACATTGCAATGAGAGGTACATAAACTTAGTTCGCTCTCTCTATATTTAATTTTAATTTTTTAGTTAGCATAAATAAGTGATAGCGAGATACAGTTTGCTGTAGAGCTCTAGCCTCGAGGATGTTGCTACGAGGTAAAGGTTCCATCTGGTGATGCTACGGTATGTGCCTTATTTATCAAAGAAATTTATCTCTTTATTTGTAGATTTTTATCTTCGTCCCCATTTTTGTCGATAATAAATTTTTTTTGCCCGAGTTTAATTGAACTTTATGAATCTTGATGTAGGTTCTCAATTGACAAGTGGTGAAATCTGATTCTGCTACTATCAGGGTAAGAATTAGTTGTCAATTGTGTAGATTGTTTGTCATATTTCAGTATATGTTAGTACATTTTTTCGATTATAAGATTGGTTTATTATATCAGATTCTGATTTTCTTTTCTTTTCTTTTTGGTTCCATACAGATCCCAGCCAGTTCAGACACATAACATATTTCAGTATATGTTAGTACATTTTGTCGATTATAAGATTGGTTTATTATATCAGATTCTGATTTTTTTTCTTTTCTTTTTTCTACATATACTATGCTCAAATCTCAGAGCAAAGACATCAGTTTGTGCTATCTCTTCGGATCTTTTCGTGTAATTCCTATGCTATTTGCAGGGTTGAATCTTAGGTGGGCATGTGAGTATTGAACACACAAAAAAGTTTACGTTGTTTCACATTTTTATTCGGTTTTCTTTTCTAATAATGTTTGCAATTCTAATCTCTAGTTCATAAACAGGGTGGGCGTAGTTCCTTTCGAAATAAATCGGGAAGCATGTGAATTTTTGCAGATAAAGTTCATTTTTAAATTTAAAGTTCAATTTAATCAATTATAAATTCCAGTTTAATTTTAATGTCAAATTTTTATAGTTGAACTGTTGGAGCAACGGAGTTGGATGATAAAATGGAGCAATCAGTTTTCAATTTTGAGGTAGTAAGTACACAGTGCATAAGTGGCTTTGAGCAATTGTATGCTAGAACTTAGAAATAACATATAGATTTTCTAATTATGTGTAGGAAAACATTCAATTAGTTTTGAACATGTAATAATGTCCATTTTATATAGTTCAATTGGAGTCGAGTTTCTATTCCTCATAACACGTTTGTGTTTAGGGTGGGCATGTTGATGATCCTGAGCATGTTTCTATCTCAAAATGATGCAGAGATTTGCATAATCTGGAAAACAAGTGAATATAGGATTTGAAAGATTTAGTGCGTGTTTGGGGTTAAGCGATCAGGACGGGTATACCCGTGTTCCACGACCCATGTTTCCTACTATCCGATGTACCCAAAAAAAAGATTTAGTGGAATTTTTGCATAATATGTGAAAGATTTAGTGGAAGCTTTGCATAATCTGTTTTGGCATTGCCAGATTCCTAACATGTGGATGCAGTTTACAAAACTTAAATTCAAAGCCAATCAGACCCTAATACATTTAGTGGAATTTTTTTGTTTTTGCAATTGTGTGGGCATTGTATTCCTATTACATACTATAATTGTTTTACACATATTTCCTTTATAATTTGCATGCCCGGCCCTATCCCAGGGCACCCAGGGCAGCCGCCCAGGGCCCAAGGCTAGGGGACATTTTTTGTTGTTTCCATTGGTACATGGTTTGTTTAGACCCGAATCCAAATCAAATGTTATGAGTGGTGTTTTGGTCTGTTTGCTGATCTGAAATTCTTCCTGATTATCTCCGAAAACCACCATTATGATAGTATATTCATGATATATGCTATAGCATGTCCTGAAGACCTAAGTTCACAATGTAAGCATTTATTCTGTTTTTACTTCATGGATTTAGACTTTACTGTAAAATTAAAGTTACGTATTATATATTGTGTCTGCCATTGATATATGTTCTATTTAAAGTTGAAATCGGAATTTTATGTGCATTTTTATTTGTTTCTTTTTTATTATAAGATTTACATCATAATTGCAAAATATTGTTCTCTCTGTTTCCATTGGGCATCTTCAATATCCTGAAGTGCTTGGACACCCATGGGAATTGGACCATCCTGAATTGATAATACTTTCTCGGTCTTGGCATGATTTGAAATGTCATAGAGGTATAGTCTTGAATATTTTAGATTCAGAACCCTGTTATTCTGGCCAAACCTACCATTACTTGGGCTTTTCATCAAGCATATCCCAAGGCTCTAATTATCGGTTTACCAGTTGATTAGATCTAGTACGTTCAATGATGTAATTAAGGAAAATGATATGGACCAGATTTATTGAAAGCTTGCTTAAATTATTCTAAACCGTTTTCAGTTACATATATCAAATTTACATTTGTTTTTTACTAACATTTGATGGCATTGTCACTATTCAATTAGTATATTCCCTACCTGCGAGACTGTATCTACCCGGTGGCCTACCTAGTGTCATGTTGTGTATGTAGATACATATACACGCTGTGAATAAGAAAAGCACGTTTTAATCAATTACCATCTTGGATTAGCAATATGAACTTATATGAGTATGGAAGTGTGTATTTTTACACATCGTGTTGTATTTTTACATGATACCTGCCAGTATGAAGTTAAAATAGTTAAAATACACGATATCTGCACTGACATTTTGATCAATTACGATTACCACCATATTTTAGAATATAGTATTCCTGGGTCATATCATATATATGCTACATTTTTGCACTATCTTTTAGTTGTTATACATTTTTTGCACTGAAAAAGAAAAGCTATTACTTATTTTGACATTTTGATCAATTACCATTACTACCATATTGTAGAATAAAGTATTACTGACTGTGGGTCATATCATACATATGCTGCATTTTTTGCACTATCTTTCAGTTGTTAACACGAGATATAAGGGTTGATGAGAATTGTAAATGGTAGATGTTTGAACATTGATTTGTTTTAAACTAAGGTGATGGTGCCGTTTCAAGAACTTCAAGCATATGGAATCTCTGTTGATGTGGTTTGTCTGGGGAAAAACTTAGGAGGAATCATCAGAACATCTTCTTGAGTTTTTGTTACTGATTATATATGAGTTTATATGTATTAATTAGTTGATATTTCTAGGTTTTTTTATAAAAATACATTTGAAGTACTTTTTAAATTTATTAGCATGTAATAGTATGAACGGTTTGTCTAATAATATGGTAGTTATTTGAGGAGGCACATTATCCTTTTCTTTTCTTAGTTAGAAATTAGTTTACTTCACTTGGATATTAGTTTAATAATTAAAATAATGAATTAAACCAAATAACTGATAACTGATTTGAAAATAGTTTATAGAGTGCTTTGTGGATGTAAATTTTAATAATCTTTCTCAAACAACCATGTCACAGTGTCAAGTAAATTCATCATGCATACTTGGAATTTATGAGCAGCTTCTGGATCTCTAGAATTTTTATATGTTTGCATCAGCCTTGCCTGCAAAAAAGTGCACATAACCAATACACACTATGAACTAAAAAGTAGGGAAAATACCATGGACTAGAAAAACAGGGGCACGAAGCAAATACATATTTCGCCAATATTCCTATTGGCTAAATCTATTGGGGCTTGCTGTTAGGATAGCTTGATCCATTGAATGATATGTGTGTGCTATACTGGTGTTAAATCGTAGATCTCTGTCTTATTCATCGTTTATTTCATGTATCAAATAACTTTTACCCTTCTGATGCACGACTGATCGAAAAATGATATTTTTTATTATTTACAAATTCATATCTGATTTTTTTTAAAATTTACATATGCAGGACAGATCAAAAACAAAAGGTCTGACTCTCCCTAATCACCAAAAATTGACAGAAAAGCCATGTGTAGTAGCAGTTCATAAAGCCCCGTCGTCTTGGCTCTTCCTATGTTGTCCCAGAAATGAAGAGACCGAATATGGAGAAGAAACTGATATCCCAATAACAACAAGAAGAAATCGATATCACTCGATCTCATACCCAAGCACAGTGGCTCTTCTACTTCCAGTGTGATATTAAGCCTGCTCCTAATCTGGAGCTTTCCTTTCCTATGTATATCAACTCCCTCTCATATGTCTTATTCCAACTTAAATTAATATATGTAATGAACCACATTTAGGAATGAATGTTAAGCCAAGTTTAGGAATGATGTTAGGTGTTTTTTTGATGGTGGGATTTTAATAGATGTAATGTACCACATGCTTCTTAGCTTTATTCATAAACATATAAACATATGATCTTGATGTGTCATAAAATGTTATAGGATCATTTCCTCTAGCAATTTTGTCAGCTTTGATTGGATTTTTTCTTCTTATCAGCATTGAATCTGATGATTTATTGTATTTTTAAGTCTTTTGTCACATGTATGATGGGATTTATTAATAATAAAAATTATGTACCTTCATCATTAGATGTGAATGATCAAAATCACATACTTGCACACACGCGTGCATCGTAGTCATATTATATTCCCTAATTTGAATGGGGAAAGATTTTGAATGCATGAAGTTTTGAACAGGGGAAGATGTTAATTATGTGGAAATTTTTCAAGGGAGGGAATATTTTGAATGGGGTAAGATTTTTATTATGGAAAATATTTTGACTGGGGGAAAGTTTTGAAGGTGATGTGCACAATAGCGGGTTATGTTAGGGTTATGTCTGTATATCATTACACAATATAGATATGCTTTTGAATGTGGTTGCAGACTAGGACAAAAGGATTGATCGAAAGACGTGTGTGATTGAATCTTGAAGAATTAATAGGTATGATGAGAGTTTGAGAAAATTTTGGGAGGATTTAAAATTTTTTGGAGGAACTAACTTCTCCGTCGGCAAGCAACAGCGGCACAGGAATCAGTAGTCGATCGGGAGCAACTTTGGCATAGCAGAACACTCGATCGGTGCTTGGGCTTGATGCGGGTCAGCAAGGGTCTTTGGCACAACAAGAGACCAGTTGGCAAAGTAGATGGCGTGCGGATCACCAGCGGGGTTTGCAGCGAGCGGTCGGCAAAGAGGAATGGCACTTGGATGAGCGGGTCGGCAAGGGAAGTTGCGGTGCCTTTAGCAAGCGGTCGGTAGAGGATGCGGCTATGGCTGATCAGCGGTCAGTAAGGGGACTTCTGATGATGCAAGCATGAGATGTGTTGACAAGCAAAGCTCTCGACTCCACGCTTCTCCTCCTCTTGGAACTTCTTCAATGGCTCTCCAAAGTTTGATGAAGATGATGGGAACTTTCTTTAGGCTTTGGAGAGATATGGCATGTTAGTTTTGGCTTGAGGAACTCTCAGTACCTGCATGAATTAAAATTTTGGGAGGATTTAATAGGAATTAATAGGAGAGGCTAGCTTATATAGGAGAGGCTAGGGGAAATTACGGCATGAGAGATTCCTAATGCTAAGAGGAATTGCAATGGATATGGGATTTGGAAAGATTTGATTGAGGGTTGTTCACTAATTGATATGGCTCAATCAAAGAAGATTTTCCTTATTCCTCTTGCATTTAACCAAGTTCAAATTGAATATGAGTAGACATTTATCTCCATCACATTGACCAAGTCTCATCTTGCGAATTTACTCTTTTGCCACTCCTGAAAACACTTAGCACACACGTTAAAAACGTTAACACACATTTGTTATCATCAAACACGTTCATAGATCGTTGCTACCAACAATGGTTACCCAACAACCTGACTAATGACATGGGGGACATGAAAACTTTAAAGACCTGACTTATGATGCTGATGCTGTAGGACTTAGGATGACCCTGAACAAGTATGTTATGATGGAAAAGAACAGGAAAAGTTCTCCAATATATGGATAAGACTTCTACAACAAAACAATGGTCACCTCCCTGAATAGGCCCATCAATCTCTAATTATGAACAAGTATGTTATCATTTCCATATAAACCATATAACTTGTTATTGCTTGATACATTTTATTCAATGCTTGGGTGCATATATACTATGATAAAGGAACCCAGACACAATGGGCTCAACTATTTAAGAAAATTCTGATATATGTTTAGGCACTTCATTCCATTGAATTTGTATAAGTCTAGATGTAAAAATCAGAACACCTTCCACAATTGAAAACACTACTAAGATTTAGCAATTTTATCCACGGAGGTTACAAACAGAAAATAAGTGGTCACCGACAAGAATCACCAGCAAATGATTTGATTGTTGGGGCTAACAAAAATAGTAAAATGCTTCTACCCAGTAATTCGAAGCATCAGTGGGCTTATACCAATCAAATTCTCATCGAAAATCTTGGAAACTACCCCCTGATGTGAACCCAGCCAGGAACGACAAGACCCGACAACGAAACGGAACCCAAGATCGTTATATAATCAGAATTTGGAAGGAGACCTCGACTTGTTGTACGACAAAAGCAAGAACCTCGGTATAAATGACCTTGTCCCGTTGCTTATTGCGAACAAGAACCTCGGTTTATGGAAGATGCCACAAACGGTGGTGGAAATCCCTTTGATAAGTCGATGGTGAACGCCACGAAAAACTCTGATAAGTTCGAATAGTTCTTCAAAGAACCAAAGAGAAATTCTCTCAGAAATTTTACCGAAAAATCAACTGCATTTTCCATTGCTTAGATGCCTTTTAATATGCTCAAATTTACAAGGAAAGTTCCTAAAATTTAGACTAAAATTATGGCTACAAATCAGCCCAATAATTGGCTCATCACTTGCCAACAAATAGAAAAAGAAAGTAATTATCTCGGTATGTAAGCCTTCCAAAAATAGAAAATGAATGTAATTTCTAGGCATGCAAGCATTGCAAAAATTGAAAAGGAAAGTAATTTCTACGCATGCGAGCCTTCCATATGGAGTATTTGGCATTCAAACCATCCAAAAATATTAATCCTCCACATGCCAATTTACTTGCTGAATTTAAGCTATCCATAGTTGGATTCTTCTAAAACTTGAATCATGTTGAGCCATCTTTGTTGAACACGTGGCTCATGCTCAATGGGCCTCCATGAATTTGATTAAGCCCAGATATCTTGAATCAGCCGTTGAGTACATCTTTGAACCTTTTTGCTCGCGAACGCGTAACTGGTCCAATTGGCACTTGAACTGGATCCCTTGATGTTGTTTTATGATTTGCATCATTCCCCTCCTCTTGAAAAGGAATTGTCCTCAAATCATCACCTACATCAAAAGGACTCAAATCAATAACATTAAATGTAGCGCTTACATTGTACTCACCAGGTAGATCTAGCTTGTAAGCATTGTCATTGATGCGCTTTAGCACTTGGAAAGGACCATCTCCCCTTGGAAGCAATTTTGAGCGTCTTTGTTCTGGAAATCTCTCCTCTCTCATATGCAACCATACCCAGACTCCGGGTTCCAAGATCAGCTTGTAACGCCCCTTGTTGGCTTGTTTTGCGTATTGCTCCGTTCTTCGTTCAATGTTAAGTCTTGCTTTCTCGTGAATCTGTTTGACAAAGTCAGCCTTCTTTTTGCCATCTATATTAACATGCTCAGTCAAAGGTAAAGGAGATAAATCCAATGGAGTTAAAGGATTAAATCCGTATACAATTTCAAATGGTGAAAATTTAGCAGCAGAATGAGCAGCTCTACTGTAAGCAAACTCAACATGTGGTAAACAGTCTTCTCATGTTTTGATGTTCTTTTTAATGATTGCCTTTAACAAGGTAGACAAAGTCATATTCACTACTTCGGTTTGACCATCAGTTTGTGGGTGACAAGTAGTAGAAAACACAGCTTAGTACCTAACTTACACCACAAAGTCTTCCAAAAATAGCTCAAGAACTTAGCATTTCGATCTGAAACAATTGTTCTTAGCATGCCATGAAATCTCACAATCTCCCTAAATAACAAATCTGCAATATCTGAGGCATCATCCGTTTTGTGACATGGAATAAAGTGTGCCATCATAGAAAATCTATCCACAATCACAAAAATTGAGTCTCTTCCTCGTTTAGTCCTAGAAAATCCCAACACAAAATCCATTGAAATATCAATCCAAGGCTCACTAGGATTTGGTAAAGGGGTATACAAACCGTTGGGCTGAACTCTATATTTAGCTTGCCTACATGTGACACATCTCCCATAAATTCTCTCAACATCTCTTTTCATGTGTGGCCAATAGAAGTGTTATTGCAAAATAGCTAAAGTCTTTCCAACTCCAAAATGTCCCATTAATCCCCCACCATGAGATTCCTGCACTAACAACTCTCTTAATGAACAATTAGGCACCCATAGCTTATTCTCTCGAAACAGGAACCCATTATGTCTATAGAACTTACCATACGGGGTGTTCTTACAAGCACGGTATTCCTCACAAAATTCATGGTCATAAGCATATAAATTTTTAATGCACTCAAACCCAAGCAATTTTGCATCAAGTGTAGAAAGTAATGCATACTTGCGAGAAAGTGCATCAGCGACCATATTCTCCTTACCTTTCTTATATCGGATGACGTACGGAAACGTTTCGATGAACCCCACCCAACGAGCGTGCCTTTTGTTCAGCTTGTGTTGTCCCTTCAAGTGTTTCAAGGACTCATAATCCGTGTGAATCACGAACTCCTTTGACCATAGGTAGTGCTGCCATGTCTCTAAAGCTCGAACCAATGCATACAACTCCTTATCATATGTTGGGTAGTTAAAAGCTGCCCTGCTTAGTTTTTCGCTGAAGTAAGCAATTGGTCGTCCTTCTTGCATAAGAAATGTGCCTATGCCAATTCCTGAAGCATCACATTCAATCTCAAACGTTTTTGAAAATTTAGGTAAATACAATAAAGGAGCATTGGTCAACTTCTTATTGATTAGCTGAAATGCCTCCTCTTGTTCTTGTCCCCATCTAAATCCAACGTTCTTCTTGATCATTTCAGTAAGTGGTGTGGCTATGCTACTAAAGTCATTCACGAACCGCTAGTAAAAACTTGCAAGTCCATGAAAACTACGAACATTACCTACACTTGTGGGACTTGTCCCCACTCTTGTATTGTACATATCTTCTCTTCATCAACCTGTATACCTTGTCCACTAATAACAAATCCCAGAAATACAAGCTTATCTGTGCAAAAAGTACAATCTTCGTGTTGGCAAATAACTTTTCTTTTCTAAGAACATTTAAAACAGATTTCAAATGTACTACATGATCATCCAAGTTTTTGCTATAAATGAGTATATCATCAAAGTAAACAACAAAAAATCTGCCTATAAATGCACGCAAAACATGATTCATAAGTCTCATAAAAGTGCTCGGAGCATTAGTTAAACCAAATGGCATAACTAACCATTCATATAAACCATATTTTGTTTTAAAAGCAGTTTTCCATTCATCCCCTTCTTTCATTCTAATCTTATGATAACCACTTTTTAAATCAATTTTAGAAAACACACAAGAACCATACAACTCATCTAACATATCATCTAGGCGAGGAATAGGATGACGATACTTTATCGTTATGTTGTTGATGGCTCAGCAATCAACGCACATTCTCCACGTCCCATCCTTCTTAGGCACAAGTAAAACTGGAATAACGCATAGACTCATGCTTTCCTTCACGTGCCCTTTCTCCAACAACTCACTTACCTGCCGTTGAAATTCCTTTGTCTCCTCGGGATTGGTCCTATAGGCTGGTCGGTTTAGAATCGCCGCACAGGGAACAAAATCAATCTGATGTTCAATCCCTCGGATTGGAGGTAACCCATGTGGTATTTCTTAAGGATAAACATCTCCATATTCATGCAAAAGAGAAACAACAGAACTAGGTAAAGCAAGGTCAAGTTGGTTAGTATTTAAAAATGCCTCTTTGTACAAAAGTACAATCATCGGCTGATTTGAAAACATTGCTTTCTTAACTTCACTAATTTTTGCATAGAAATTCTTTTGTTTTCGCTCTGATTTTATCTCAATGGACGAATTTTGATTTTCCTTTTCTCTCTCATTTTCCCGACCTCTCTCTGATTTTCACTCCTTTTCTTTTTGTTCACTCTCTTTCTTTTGTTCACTCTCTTTTTGCAATCTCACTTGATCCTCATAAACTTCTTGTGGTGTCAATGGTACAAGAGTGATTTATCATTGATTTAGTATAAAGGAGTATTTGTTTGTAAAGCCATCATGCTTCACATGCCTATCAAACTGCCATGGACCCCTAGTAACAAGTGTCCCGCTTGCATTGGTACTACATCACATAATACTTCATCTTCACGTTTTACCAATCTGGAATGTAACTAACACCTGCTTGTTCACCCTTATTTCACCACTATCATTTAACCACTACAACTTGTATGGTCTAGGATGCTTTAATATGGGCAGTCTCAATTTATCCACCATTATTGTACTTGCAACATTAGTACAGCTACCGCCATCAATAATCATGCTACATACCTTGTCTTTAATGTAGCACCTAGTGTGAAAGATGTTATCCCGTTGCACTTCTTCAATTCCTTTTGCTTGGATGCTCAATGCTCTCCTTGCCAACAATGTCAAAGCGTTAGGGGCTAGATATTCCTCCTCGAGATCATCCTCTAATGGTGGGCATGTCATCATGGTCAGAATCATCATTGTCAGTGACAATTTCACCATTGCCTTGTAACACCATGACCTGCCTATTTGGGCATTAACTTGCAATATGTCCATTGCCTTGGCATTTAAAACATTTAATGTCATGATTTCTAGAGGTAAAAGTGTCACGCCCCGCTTCCCAAGTATGGAAGGCAAGACGTGAGAAGGTCCGCTCAGACTTGGAGCTGTGAAGCTACAGTCCGATAAGCGTCTGTGAATGATACAAATAGCAGGTTCTTGCAATGCGATGAAACAAAAACAATGATAAACAGAAAGCAGACATACAAATATCCACTAACAATATTCAACAAATATTCCAACATCACATAGAAAAGTCACAAAAGTACATAGTCTGAACAAAGGCCTAAAGCATGGCCGAAATATAAAGCAGAGAGATAAGTGCTACGCACCAAAACCTAACAACAACTACTAAAGCAGCAACAACTAAAAGAAGTCTCCAGGTGAGACTAGGACTGGCCACCAGTGTCCTCAAACTCAGTCTCTGTTGGAACCTCGAACTCTACGTCCACGTATTGCTCGTCCCCTGTAACTGACTCTGTCTCGAAGCCTGACATGTGACACCCAAAGAGAAAAGGGCACATGTCAGCAAAATTCTCCAAAGAAAAACGGAGGACTTTTGTGCAAGGATACAAATAAAATAATGCAACTAGCAGTTCTAACATGATGATATGGCATGACATTAAAAGAGTGTAACAATTAAACGAACAAGATGATAACAAGGATGCACGTTGTTGCAGAAACTACGAAACACTATTTCAGGATTCACGATTCACTGATTTATCACTTTATGTACAGAGTTTCCGTCTTTTGGCTGAAGTGGCTGTACAGGCTCACTTCTATGCTCAAGCGACCGTTTAACCCTACCCCTCAACGTGTATCGAGCGTTGGTTTCACCAACACACTGAGCTCGCTTTTGGATCACGAGCCAGGAAGTGCTTTGTAAAATGGCATAGGGGTGCATCTAGCCTCAATCAATATATAAGAGTCAAGATCCTACTCGCTGCAGCTTACATTTTAAAGTAGCGTGTGCTACACATTCATGATACAGATGCATGAAATGACACGGTAAGATGCATGAACATGACAATAAGCAATTAAGAGTGCGTACAGTTATTTGAAAGTAAACGTGACATGGCATCATGAAATGATAGCATCGTAAAGGTGTCGGATCTAGTCTCGTTGTCAAGCTAGATCTAGTAAGGGTGTCTAGGTGACTATCATTTCATCGCCTCGTCTCTTTTATGCTAATACACAAATTGGCCTAAAACGTGACCTAAACAAACACTGGCAAGTATCACTTGCATGTTTCTGGTGGTATCGGTTGTCGTGGGTTCGTCTGGATGGGTACTACGTGATGGTACTTATGGTTCTCTGTTTTGGTTAAACAAATCACCGAATTAGATATATTATGAGAAAATCAAAATATCAAGTTAATCCTTAAAGTGGGTTCGTCTAATTTTACTGGGTTCTCTGGCTAGGACGATGCTTATATTATGTTAAACTAACCTGATACACCTCATTTTATTCAAATATTATTATTAACCTAACATTATTTAACAATACTAACTTGCTAAATTTAAATGACACTAACAAATTAATATCTAAACCTATTATTAACATCCTATTAATATTAATCTTTCATTAAGCTAATGGTACGGTTAAAATTCTAGTTAATACTTCATGGTTATAATATATTTAACACCCCACCCACTTTCACCTACTCCTACAATATAATAACACATATATCTCTTATTCTTCTCTCTCTCTTCTATTCTTATCTTAACTAATGGCTGTCATCTTATCTATTTCCTTATTTACTAAGGCCAACACCTACTCTCTTACCCTCTGTCCCTTTCTCATGTCTGTTCTTGTTTCCTTCTTCTTTTTCAAACCTTGCAGCAACATATGATGGGGAGAGGAGCTCGGGATCACGCAGCACCAAGGGGATGCTTGGAGGTACGGCGGCATGCGGCTCCGTGGGCGGCGCACATCGTTTCTGTGTGCGCAAGGGCGCGCTCCGGTGAAATTTGGGCGGCGACGGGCTGTGGTCCGGCAGCCTGGGGTGGCTCCGATCGGCGCAAGGTGGATGGCCGCTGCTGGTGGCTTCTTGCGTGCGCGTGGAGTAGGCAGGTGGTGGGTGATGCGGCCATGGGAAGAGGAGGAGGAAGGAGAAGATGAACAAGATGAGGGTTTGTTTGTTTTTGATCTCTGAAATTGTTTTTCTTTGGGTTTGTTTTCTGATTTTGGATCTGAAATTGTTTTCAGATTTGGGTGTTGTTGATTTCAAATGGGATGATATGAAATTGTTTGGATTTGGATCTGAAATGGGTGATTCGTGAAATTTGGGGCTGATTGTTTGTGAAATTGTTTGCTGGTTGATCTTGGGTTTGTTGGAATTGGGTTGCAGTTTCGTTTACAGGGAGAAGACGTTGCCGTTGCCTTAAGAAGAGATAGCAGGGGACAAGCATTCCATTTAGTCAAAAGATTAGGTTTAATGCATTCTTTTGACTAACAATTTGAAGAGAACGTGTTCGCTTTTGATTAATCAGTAAGGGGAAAGTATCTGCCATCAACTACTTGTTTAGTCAAAATAGGTTAGGTTTTTGATTAGGATGTGAATTTAATGAAATCTTTTGAAAAATTGTGTAGAAACGTGTGTGTGTGTGTGTGTTGATTTTGAAAGGGAATTTAAAGCTAACTTGACTAATTTTTAGGGGGAAGACTCTGGTTAGGCAACGTGTATGTTGTCCTTAGTGTTAGGTAGTGTTCATGCAAGAGTTAAAGGGATGTAATTAGTAAAATAAATATAGTAATTAGTGAAAGTTTAAAAAGTAATTAGTGAAAGTTCGAAATAATTAACAAGTTGTAATTAGTAAGATAATTTAGTTAAAGGGATTTGTTAAACTTGATAGTTAATTAATTACGGTACAGTAAAAATGAAATTCAGTGATGTGTACGCGTCGACGTGTAGCAAGGAAAGTACGAGCGAAAAGATTATCCGGACGACTGAAATAAAATACAGGCACACACGATCTAAAATACGTCTAAAAAATACAGGCCGTTACATTCTACACACCTCAAGAAAATTCTGTCCTCGGAATTCTTATCAACTAATGAGCAGGAAACAAGTATGGATACCACTCTCGTATTTCTATGAGGTAAATTATGACCTGAAATATTTCGAGATGAAGAAATGAAATTGATTAGGAAAATACACAAGTGATGTGGTTAAGATTGAGTTTCAAAAAGAGGTTCAGATGACTAAGCACCATTGATGGCCGTAACCGTTAGTGGGCAAGTGAAATAGCTAACAATGGCTACCGGCGATGTGCAGGGGCAATGGTGAGTAAATAATAAAATACTCCCAACTGCAACCCTAATATACTAACACACTGGTCGTTAAGCCCATAACCTCAAACAAGTGTTCAAAGATAAATCATCACTTCTCGTCTCGTCACTGAATAATGAATAATGTTACAACTATAAACATATCCTGAACTTAAATATAGGTCCAATACTCCCCTTTCTTTTGGATTTCTATCTCATAATTCCTTAGACAATTTAATACTTAAAACAAGGCAACCTCGGAAGGGAAAATACCAACTATCCTCAATCAATACTTCTTACAAATTTCCTCGCTCCTTCGCTCATCAATGTTATTAAGCCAGTTACATCTTTTCATGGGTCTTTAATGTACGATATCATCTATACCTAAGTTCTCCAAAAAGCTGTACATTCTCATAGGTTGTCCCATCCGTAATGTGTCATCTCTTGCTCATTGTATAACCTAACTTGTAGTACAATAATTGTGACATCATCTAACTCCAATATTTATCATGCTCCCAACTCATCGTCTATCGCGACAACTCATAAGTTTTAAACACCTTAATTAACAAATTATTAAATCACATCTCATCATTTCTTATAGAATCTTATCCTAAGCAACTTAGATCAATTTTCACAACTATCCATTCGTATCAACATATCTTATCATTACTGACGTCTCCATCACCCTATCCATTCGATGAAGTCTTGTTACTATACATACTCTTCTAATCCTCATCGTCATCATTAAACCATGTAATCTCTACAAAGTTACTCTCAGCTAATACGAATCCCAAATCTGTAATGTACTCGTCTTCCTGTGCACCATTCCTAGTATGGAATCCTATTGAAGCCATTATGAACGAGTATATCCAAATGTGAAATATAACTCTTGAACACATCATTCTATCTATCATATTGTAAACAATTAATATAACTACACATTACATCACCTCAATTGCACTTACCCGTAATTATAATACTCTAATAATAATCATCATATATAACATCCTATTAACATAATGCATAACAAAAATTCAATATTGCTGATGATAGTAATAAAGGTATGAGAGAACATTTTAAAAAGGGTTATAACACAAATTTAAAACTAATCTCGCTAAAGTGGTAATAAGTAAACAGATGCGCAATGTGTAACCAAGAGATAGTGTAGGATACAAAGTTGTTTGATGTAAGGAATCAAGTTTGCGACGAATGGGTTCAGGTGAGCCAAGGATATGGAGTTAGCTTGATCAGAAAGATGATCATAAAGGTGCAAAAAGTAAAGTAAGAACAGACATGCATATACGAGCGAAAAGTAAAGTACTGGTGGCTGCTCAAGTGTGATTAGTAAAGTGCATTTAATGATAAAGTAAAGGTGACTGTGCAAGTGCAAAAGAAACGACGGTGGTATGGCATATGGTAGCAACAATATTTTAATCAACAGACAATGCGATGACAATAGTAAGACAACCAGGTAGACACAGTAACACTTAAAAGGACAAGTAATGAATGAGCAAGAGGAAAACAACGTCGCTTGACTATCGAATAGTGTAGGCTGGCCTAATAATAAGAAGTCTAGCTTAACTCCAACACCAGCCAGGCAGTCAGGGCTTGAAGGCACAGGTCACTTCTATGACCGCATGACAAGTCCATTGGTTGACCAACCCCCTTCCCGTTCCTTTCTAGACACTAATCCAGTAGCAATTTAAGACCGCTTATTATTATATCGTTCTATCACGTTCGAGTGGTCTCGACTTAGTTTGTAGAACAGTGGAATCAAATCAGAAATTGTGACAAGATTTAGCTTGATCAGATGGCATAGAGATGGTTATGAATGATTCAATGGTAGAATGGGATGTTTGTGTAAAAATGTGACACTATCCCAATAACGTATATAAGGATAGTGAGTAGGTGGTAAAAGTTAAAATAGTAGATAAGAGATAGACGAAAGAGCCATGGGCGTAGAGATGTAGTGTTTGTTTCGTAAATGGAGATAGATTTTTTTTACAAAAATTTTTAAAGTATAAATATGATGAATACAGAACTAATACACTGAAATAGTTGAAGTTTTTATCTAGCATAAAAAGTATTTAAAATTAGTATATGGTTGGTAGTTTTGAAATCTGTTGTAGTATAATGAGAACGGAAATACCATACATAATCATGATTCACGTCCTTGCGGTCCAGCGGACATGGACATAGAAGTGACTAAGCCGGGATCACTTACCCCCAGTCTAGCTAGGGTGATCCAACAAACTTAGCCAAGCACATTGACCGGGTCATGGTCCATTGAAGGAAGCTTATCATTTATATGTGTGCCATCAACAAAAAAGGTTTTAAAGATAAAGATCTCCATACGTAGAAAGTAAAGTACATGCGTACGAATGGCATAGATTAGAAATCATTATAATATAGTGACTAAAAATTTTCAGCGAAGGAAATCATTATAATATAGTGACTAAAAATTTTCAGCGAAGGAAACTCGAAATCAAAGAATAATTCTAAATCAGTTGAAAAATATGAGGCCTATGTATATATATTAAAGCTTTTTAAAGAAGTTTAAACTGGGCGAGAAATTCCATGAAAGGGATATCAACAGTAGAATTAGTATAGTAATGCGAGTGATTCAAAGGATAATGATGGCTATCAAGAAGATCATGTGGGTCGAGAGTAAGGAGGGAGTTGAATGGTTAAAATGTAAACACGACGTGGAATTAACTTAAGTGAATATGCTACGATGGAATTCTATGGTCATTAACACAGCGATGTAAGGACTAGGAATAATAATAAAAATCAGGGGCCTAATTATTAGGTCGACTAAAGATCAAGAGAACTTAGCACTAAGACTTTCTAATGAACTAGATTGTAATAGAGGTCTCAGGAAATGGTCCTAAGAGTATCAAAATTTCATTTTGCTGGCCTGAAATTTATGGACTCAACGAACGACTAAGGGAAAAGCTCTATGGATCTACTATAGTCAGGGCTGGGTGGGAGACTACTAAGGTAACCTAAGACGAGTACAACTAAGTATCAACGAAAGCGACTGACTATCAAACCTGGACGTCTATCTAAGTCTTCCTACCATCTAAGACAAGGAAAACCTTCTGATTAGACTCAATTCATGACTTGAATGTTCCGAATATTTAAATGGATATTGTTATCATTATTGTTGTTCCGATATTTCGCAGATGCAAAAAGGATCTGCATGCGCCACCACTAAAACCTATCACGACCCGCTTTCCAAGTATGGAAGGCGAGACATGAGAAGATCCGCTCAGACTTGGAGCTGTGAAGCTGCAGTCCGATAAGCGTCTGTAAATGATACAAATAGCAGGTTCTTGCAATGCAACGAAACAAAAACAATGATAAATAGAAAGAAGACATAGAAATATCCACCAACAACATTCAACAAATATTCCAACATCACAGAGAAAAGTCACAAAAGTACATAGACTGAACAAAGGCCTAAAGCATGGCCGAAACATAAAGCAGAAAGATAGGTGCTATGCACCGAAACCTAACAGCAACTACTAAAGCAGCAACTACTAAAAGAAGTCTCCAGGTGAGACTAGGACTGGCCACCAGTGTCCTCAAACTCAGTCCCTGTTGGAACCTCGAACTCTACGTCCGCGTACTGCTCATCCTCTGTAACTGACTCTGTCTCGAAGCCTGACATGTGACACCCAAAGAGAAAAGGGCACATGTCAGCAAAATTCTCCAAAGAAAAACGGAGGACTTTTGTGCAAGGATACAAATAAAATAATGCAACTAGCAGTTCTAACATGATGATATGGCATGACATTAAAAGAGTGTAACAATTAAACGAACAAGATGATAACAAGGATGCACGTTGTTGCAGAAACTACGAAACACTATTTCAGGATTCACGATTCACTGATTTATCACTTTATGTACAGAGTTTCCGTCTTTTGCTGAAGTGGCTGCACGGGCTCACTTCTACGCTCAAGCGGCCGTTTAACCCTACCCCTCCACGTGTATCGAGCGTTGGTTTCACCAACACACTGAGCTTGCTTCTGGATCACGAGCCAGAAAGTGTTTTTCAAAATGGCATCGGGGTGCACCTAGCCTCAATCAATATGTAGGAGTCAAGATCCTACTCGTTGCAGCTAACATTTTAAAGTAGCGTGTGCTACACATTCATGATAAAGATGCATGAAATGACATGGCAAGATACATGAACATGGCAATAAGCAATTAAGAGTGCGTACAGTTATTTGAAAGTAAACGTGACATGGCAGCATGAAATGATAGCATGGTAAAGGTGTCGGATCTAGCCTCGTTGTCAAGCTAGATCTAGTAAGGGCATCTAAGCGACTATCATTTTATCGCCTAGTCTCTTTTACTCTAGTACACAAATTGGCCTAAAACATGGCCTAAACAAACACTGGGAAGTATCACTTGCCTGTTTCGGGTGGTATCGGTTGTCGTGGGTTCGTCTGGACGGGTACTACATGTTGGTACTTCCGGTTCTCTGTTTTGGTTAAACAAATCACCGAATTAGATATATTGTGAGAAAATCAAAATATCAAGTTAATCCTTAAAATGGGTTCGTCTAATTTTACTAGGTTCTCTGTCTAGGATGATGCTTATTTTATGTTAAACTAACCTGATACACATCATTTTATTCAAATATTATTAACATAACATTATTTAACAATACTAACTTGCTGAATTTAAATGACACTAACAAGTTAACATCTAAACCTATTATTAACATACTATTAATATTAATCTTTCATTAAGCTAACGGTACGGTTAACATTCTAGTTAATACTTCATGGTTACATTATTTAACACCCCACCCACTTTCACCTACTCCTACAATATAATAACACATATATCTCTTATTCTTCTTCTCTCTCTCTCTTCTATTCATATCTAAACTAATGGTTGCCATCATATCTATTTCCTTATTTACTAAGTCCAACATCTTCTCTCTTACCCTCTGTCCCTTTCTCCTGTCTGTTCTTGTTTCCTTCTTTTTTTTCAAACCTTGCAGCAAACAAATGATGGGGAGAGGAGCTCGGGATCATGCACGCACCAAGGGGATGCTCGGAGGTACGGCGGCAGGCACTCCATGGGCGGATCCCGCTCGGCGTTTCTGTGCGCGCAAGGGCGCGCTCTGGCGAACTTTAGGCAGCGACGGGCTGTGGTCCGGTGGCTTGGGGCGGCTCCGGTCGGTGCAAGGTGGGCGGCCGCTGCTGCTGGCTTCTTACGCGCACGTGGAGGTGGCAGGTGGTGGGTGATGCAGCCATGGGAAGAGGAGGAGGAAGGAGAAGTGGAAGAAGATGTGGGTTTGTTTGTTTTTTATCTCTGAAATTGTTTTTCTTTGGGTTTGTTTTCTGATTTTGGATCTGAAATTGTTTTCAGATTTGGGTGTTGATGATTTCAAATGGGATGATATGAAATTGTTTGGATTTGGATCTGAAATGGGTGATTTCTGAAATTTGGGGCTGATTGTTTGTGAAATTGTTTGCTGGTTGATCTTGGGTTTGTTGGAATTGGGTTGCAGTTTCGTTTGCAGGGAGAAGACGTTTCCGTTGCCTTAAGAAGAGATAGCAGGGGACAATCTTCCCATTTAGTCAAAAGATTAGGTTTAATGCATTCTTTTGACTAACAATTTGAAGAAAACGTGTTCGTTTTTGATTAATCAGTAAGGGGAAAGTATCTGCCATCAACTACGTGTTTAGTCAAAATAGGTTATGTTTTTGATTAGGATGTGAATTTAATGAAATCTTTTGACAAATTGTGCAGAAACGCGTGTGTGTGTTTTGATTTTGAAAGGGAATTTAAAGCTAACTTGACTAATTTTTAGGGGGAAGAATCTGGTTAGGCAACGTGTATGTTGTCCTTAGTGTTAGGTAGTGTTCATGCAAGAGTTAAAGGGATGTAATTAGTAAAATAAATATAGTAATAAGTGAAAGTTTAAAAAGTAATTAGTGAAAGTTCGAAATAATTAACAAGTTGCAATTAGTAAGATAATTCAGTTAAAGGGATTTGTTAAACTTGATAGTTAATTAATTAGGGTACGGTAAAAACGAAATACAATGGTGTGTACGCGTCGACATGTAACAAGGAAAGTACGGGCGAAAAGATTATCCGGACGACTGAAATAAAATACCGGCACACAGATCTAAAATACGTCTAAAAATACAGGCAGTTACAAAAAGAGTCTGATTTACCTTGAGAAATGTGACAGATATTCTCAGACTTAGGCTCAGGTTTGGACGTTTGTGGCTTGTCCATCTTCTTTGTATAACTCAGTTTCCAAGATGTAGAACCTGAGTTATGGGCTGTACTTGATCCACCACTCCTCTTGAGTTGTTTCTCCACTTTGATGGCCATGTGCACCGTGTCTTCCAACTCCACATAATGCTGCATCTCTACCTTATCATGGATTTTTCGATTTAATCCATGTAAGAACCTAGCCATTGAAGCCTCTCTATCTTCATCTACATTAGCCCGAATCATAGCAATCTCCATCTCCTTGTAGTAATCTTCTACACTGTGACTTCTTTGAATAAGGCCTTGAAGCTTATTGTATATCTCTCGATAGTAGTAACTAGGAACGAACCGCTTTCTCATTACTGCTTTCATCATCTCCCATGTCTCTATTGGTCGTTCTCTATTTCTTCTCCTGTTTGTAACAAGCTGATCCCACCAAGCAATAGCATAGTCAGAAAATTCAATCACTGTTAAGCTTACCTTCTTTGCTTCAGAATAATTGTGGCAGTCAAATATGAACTCCATCTTCTTCTCCCACTCAAGGTATGCTTCAGTATCAGTTTTATCTTGAAATGAAGGAATATTCATCATAATACCACCCAAGTTGTTATCTTCCATATTTCTAGCTTCTCTAAACCGCCCTCCACATCTCCTATGATTAACAAATGAATATCGATCTTCATCTTCATCAAAACCAGTTCCATAAGACTCTTCATCTTCACCCTTTACTTCCCTCGACTGAACTCTTTCCCTTCTATGCATATTAGGAGCATTTTGTGACTGCTTACTAAGTTTATCCTCCATCTTATCTAGCCGTTCATGAACGTGCTCGAGCTCCAACTTCATCACACACTTCATCTCACTCATTATGGTCTCCACTAGCAATTTCTGATCAGGCAAATCTGTGATAGCACTATTGCGAGACATGTTTCCTGCAAAACAAAGTTCGAAAAAAAGGACCGCGCAATTCTCTCCCTTACGTGTTTACACTCAAGAATTTGAATCCCTCTACGCTCGTGTTTCTCACCTATAATTTGTGGCCTCCAACCCTTATTGTTCTAACCACTCTTACTTCTCTCACTCTGTAATTTCTCTTTCAGTTCTTTTGGAACTAAAACAAACAATACAAAATTTCCAATAACAATTCACCAAGAACTCATAAAGGAATTTCAGATTTGAAAGGAAGATTACAAGAAACACGGGTGACAAAATTTTTGGAAGTTTGAAATTATCAAACTTTCCACACACAAAAGATTGGTCTTTAGAGGGAGAATTTTCACACACACAAAAAGATTGATCATTAGGGTGATGTGATTTGTTGTGCTGATTATAACCAAAATGAATTATAACAAATTTTTTTTGTTGAGTCATATGTTCCTTTTTTTGTTTGTTGTTTTTTGTTCTTCTTTTTTTGTTCTTCTTTTTTTTTGCTTTTTTGAAACCTTTTTTTGGATAATCAGCAACTGTATTTTTGATAGTAAATGAACGATATTTCGAAACAAAATACGAACAAAACATGGATAAAGAAATTCGGCTAAATAAGGGCATGAAACCGAATTTAGAGGCTAAAAGAATACGAAATAAAGAAAAGAAAGGTTTTTATTTAAAAGATAAGCAAACCTGATTTAGACTCAAAGCTCTGATACCAAATGATGTGAACCCCGCCAGGAACGACGAGGCCAGAGAACGAAGAGGAACCAAAGATCATTCTATAATCAGAATTTGGATGAGAGACAAAAGCAAGAACCTCGGTATAGATGACCTCGACCCGTTGCTTATTGCGAACAAAAACCTCGGTTTAAGGAAGATGCCACAAACGGTGGTGGAAATCCCTTTGATAAGTCGATGGTGAACGCCATGGAAAACTTCGATAAGTTAGAATGGTTCTTCAAAGAACCAAAGAGAAATTCTTTCAAAAATTTTACTGAAAATCAACTGCATTTTTCATTGCTTGGATGTCTTTTAATAGGCTCAAAATTACAAGGAAAGTTCCTAAAATTTAGGCTAAATTTACGCTATAAATCAGCCCATTAATTGGCTGATCACTTGCCAACAAATAGAAAAGAAAAGTAATTATCTCGGCAGGCAAGTCTTCCAAAAATTAAAATGGAAAGTAATTTCTAGGCATGCAAGCCTTCCAAAAATAGAAAAGGAAAATAATTTCTAGGCATGCAAGCCTTCCAAAAAAAGAAAAGAAAAGTAATTTCTACGCTTGCGAGCCTTTCGAATAGAGTATTTGGCATTCAAACCTTCCAAAAAGATAAATCCTCCACATGCCAATTTACTTGCTGAATTTAAGCTCTCCATAGTTGGATTCTTATAGAACTTGAATCATGTTGAGCCATCTTTGTTGAACATATGGCTCATGCTCAATGGGCCTCCATGAATTTGCTTGAGCTCAGATCTCTTGAAACAGCCCGTTGAGTACATCTTTGAAACTCTTTGCTCGCGAACGCGTAACTGGTCCAATTGGCACTTGAACAGTATCTTTTGAAGTTGTTCTATGATTTGCATCACCTCTGTTTCACATAAAAACCACGGACGCTCCTCATTTGAACTCTTTTTAAACCAAAATGCCTACGAAATCTGTGCAAGTCCCAAAAATTGTTAATCGGGGCAATTGCTTGGGTACTGAACCCATGAGTGGATTCATATAGTTTTCTCATGGAAAGTGATGGTCATGCATTATCGATGCCGTAGGAGCCAAGATTTCGATCGTTTGATACCAGGATTGGCAAATAACTAGGGCTGCCAGAAATAGTAAAATTCTTCAACCCCACTATTCGCAACAACCGTGTGGTTATCGCAATAGAAATCTAATGCAAAATCATGAAAGCCACCTCCTCTTCACATAGAAACCACGGACGCTCCTCATTTGGCGTCTTTTTTCCCCAAAACACCAGCGAAATCTGTGTGAGTCCAATAAATTGTTAACCGTCGCAATTACTTGTGTATTTAACCTGTGAGTGAATTCCAATAGTTTTTCCATGGAAAGCGATGGTCATGCACTATTGATGGCATATGAGCAATGATTTCGGATTGGCGCATTGCTGGGGCTGCCAGAAATAGTAAAATGCTTCAATCGCATTATTCACAGTAATCGACTGGTTATACCAATCGAAATCTCATAGGAAATCATGGTAACTATCTCCACTTCACATAGAAACCATGTACGCATCTCATTTGGCCTCTTTTTTTACTCAAAACGCTTGCAAAATTTGAGAGAGTCACATGAATCGTATACCGTGGAAATTGCTTGTGTATTGAACCCAAAAGTGCACCAATAACTTTCCCAAGTGAAGTGATGGTGATGCACGATCGATGTTGTAGAGACAAGATTTTGCTTGTTTGATACCCAGATTGGCAGATAAAAGGGGCTATCAGAAATCATAAAATGCTCCAACCCATCTATTCGCAGCTTCCGTGGACTTTATATCCTAATCGAAATCTCATGGGAATTCATGGAAACTACATTATTTTCACATAGAAATTATGGACGCTCCTCATTTGGCATGTATTTTTAAAGAAAAACGCTTGCGAAATGCGTGCGAGTCCCAAAAATCGTTAACTGTGGCAATTGCTTGTGTATTGAACTCGTGAGTGGATTCTTATAGTTTTCCCTTGGAAATCAATGGTGATGCACTATCGATGTCATATGAGCCAAGATATCAGTCATTTGATACCTGAATTGGTCGATTGCTGGGGCTACCTGAAATAGTAAAATGCTTCAACCCAGCTATTCGCAGCAACCGTGGGATTATCTTCATCGAAATCTCATGTTAAGTCATGGAAACTATCTCTTCTAAACAAAGAAACCACAGACTCTCCTCATTCTCCTCTTTTTAAACCCAAAACGCCTGCGAAGTCCATGTGAGTACCAGACATCGTTAACCATGGCATTTGCTTTTTTATTGAACCCGTGGTCTTTCCATGGAAAACAATGTTGATGCACCATGGATTTCGTAGGAGCCAAGAATTCTGTCGTTTGATATCCGGATTGGTTGAAAGCTAGGGCTGCCAGAAATATTAAAATGCTTCAACCCTGCTATTCGTAGCAATCGTCGGGTTATACCAATCGAAGTCTCATAGGAAATTATGGAAACTACATTCTCTTCACATAGAAACCATGGATGCTCCTCATTTGGCCTCTTTTTTTTACTCAAAGTGCATGCAAAATCCGAGCAAGTCCCAGAAATCGTTAAATGTGGCAATTGCTTTTTTATTGAACCCGTGATTCCAGCTAAAGTTTCGTGGGAATTGTAGAAACATCCTCCTCTCTACATTGAAACAAAGTTTACTCTCCATTTGTCCTTATGTTTCTCAAAAACTCCCACGAACCACAAATCAGAGACGTGTGTGCTTGTGTATTGAATGCAAGAGTAAATTCTTGTAGTTTTCCTATAGAAAACGATGGTGACACACTATTTGAAGCTAATAAACAAAGATTTCGATCGTTTGAGACCTAGAATACCATCCTTCATCTATTAGAGAGAGGTAGGACAGCTAGAAATGGAAAAGGTTTCAAACCTGCTCTTTTGGGCAAACGTTGCACGATTCCAATGGAAATTTCGAAGGAATAGAGGAAACCACCTCCTCTCCGTATTGAAACAACATTTACTCTACATTTGTCCTTATATTCCTCCAAAACTCACACGAAATTCGTGTGAGTCACAGAAATCAGAGACGGGTGCAGTTGCTTGTGTTTTGAATACAAGAGTAAATTCTTGTAGTTTTTCCTATAGAAATCGATGGTGACGCACTATCCGAAGTTCCAGAACGAACATTTCAATCATTTGAGACCAAGAATGCACTCCTTCATCCATTAGAGTGAGTTAGAGCAGCCAGGAACCAAAAAATGCTTCAAACATGCCATTTTGGGCAAACATTTGATAATTCCAATTCAAATTTTGTGGGAATAGAGGAAATAACCTCCACTCATTGAAACAACATTAACTCTCTATTTGTTTATATATTACTCAAAAACACAAACGAAATCCGTGTGAGTCCCGAAATCAGAGACAAATGCAATTGCTAGTGTAATGCAATAGTAAATTCTTGTAGTTTCCTATAGAACGCACTATCCGAAGCTCAGTAACGAAGATTTCGATCTAGAATGACATCCTTCCTCCTTTAGAGTGAGCTCGGACAGTCAAAAACAGAAAAATTCTTCACACCTGCTATTTTGGGTAACGATCAGTAATTCCAACTGAAATTTCGTGGGAATAGAGGAAATAGCATCCTCTCTGCATTGAAACAACGTTTACTCTCCATTTGTTCTTATGTTCCTCCAAAAATACCACGAAATCTGTGCGAGTACCACAAATTAGAGACGTATGCAATTGCTTGTGTATTGAATGCAAGAGTAAATTCTTGTATTTTTCTTATAGAAAATGATGGTGATGCACTATCCAAAGCTCAATAACAAATATTTTATCGTCTGCGGCCTAGAATGCCCTCATTTATCCATTAGAGTGAGTTAGTGCCGCCAGAGACCGAAAAAGGTTTCAAACCTGCTCTTTTGGGCAAACGTTAAGTAATTCCAATTGAACTTTTGTGGGATTAGAGGAAACCATCCCTTCTCTGAATTGAAACAATATTTTCTCTCCATTGGTCCTTATATTCCTCCAAAACTCCCACGAAATCCGTGCGAGTCCTAGAAATCAGAGACGAGTGCAATTGCCTGTTTTTTTTGAATGCAAGAGTAAATTATAGTAGTTTTTCAGTTAAAAATGGTGATGCACTATCCGAAGCTCAGGAACGAATATTTCAATCGTTTGAGGCCTAGAATGATATCCTTCATCCATTAAAGTGAGCTATGCCAGCCAAAAACCGAAAAAAGCTTCAAACCTGCTATTTTGGGCAAATTTCGGTAATTCCAATTCAAATTTTGTGGGAATAGAGAAACTAACCTCCTCTCCGCATTGAAACAATGTTTATGCTCAATTTGTCCTTATATTCCTTCAAAGCTCCCCTGAAATCCGTGTGAGTCCCAGAAAACAAAGACGGTGCAATTGATTGTGTATTGGATGCAAGGCAAAATTCCTTTAGTTTTTCTTTAGAAAACGATGGTGACGCACTATCCGATGCTCAAAAACAAAGATTTCGATCGTTTGAGGCCTAGAATGCCCTCTTTCATCCATTAGAGTGAGATAGGGTAGATAGAAACCGAAAAATGCTTCAAAGCTGCAATTTTGGGCAATCGTTTGGTAATTCCAATTGAAATTTCTTGGTAAAAGAGGAAATTACCTCTACTCCACATTGAAACATATTTACTCTCTATTTGTCCTTATATTCCTCCAACACTCACAAGAAATCCGTGCGTGACCCAGAAATCAGAGATGTGTGCAATTGCTTGTGTTTGGAATGTAAGAGTAAATTATTTTAGTTTTTCTTTATAAAACTATGGCGAAGCACTATCTGAAGCTCATAAACGAAGATTTCGATCGTTTGAGATCTAGAATGTCTTCATTTATCCATTAGAGTGAGCTAAGATAGCCACAAACCGAAAAAAATTCTTCAAACATGCTCTTTTGGAAAAACGTTGGCTAATTCCAATTGAAATTTCGTGGGAATAGAGGAAATAACCACCACTCTGCATTGAAACAACGTTTACTCTCTACTTGATCTAATATTCCTCCAAAATTCTCACGAAATCTGTAAGAATCCCAGAAATCAGAGACATGTGCAATAGCTTATGTTTTGAATGCAAGAGTAAATTCTCGTAGTTCTTCTTTAGAAAATGATGGTGACGCACTATCTGAAGCTCAGGAACAAATATTTCGATCATTTGAGGCGTAGAACACCCTCCTTCATCCAATAGAGTGAGTTAGGGCAGCCAGAAACCCAAAAATGCTTCAAACATGCTATTTTGGGCAAACGTTCGATAATTCCAATTGAAATTTCGGGGGAATAGAGGAAATAATCTCCACTCTGCATTGAAACTACGTTTACTCTCCATTTGTCCTTATATTCCTCCAAAACTCTCACGAAACCTGTGTGACTCCCAGAAATCAGAGACATGTGCAATTGCTTGTGTATTGAATGCAAGAGTAAATTCTTGTAGTTATTCTTTAGAAAACGATGGTGACGCACTATCCGAAGATTAGGAATGAAGGTTTAGATCGTTTGAGACCGAGAATGCCGTCCTTCATCCATTAGAGTGAGCTAGGATAGCCAGAAACCGAAAAATGCTTCAAACCTGCTCTTTTGGAAAAACGTCTGGCAATCCAACTGAAATTTTATGGGAATAGGGGAAACAACCTCCTCTCAAAATTAAAACAATGTTTACTCTCCATTTGTCCTCGTATTCATCAAAAATTCCAACGAAATTTGTGCGAGTCCCAGAAATCAGAGACGGGTGCAATTGCTTGCGTTTTGAATGCAAGAGTACATTCTTGTAGTTTTTCTTTAGAAAACAATTGTGATGCACTACTTGAAGCTTAGTAACAATGAGTTCGATTGTTTGAGGCCGAAAACGCCTTCTTTCATCCATTAGAGTGAGCTAGGACAGCCATAAACCGAAAAATGCTTCAAACCTGCTATTTTGGGTAAACGTTCGGTAATTCCAATTGAAATTTCTTGGGAATAGAGAAAATAATCTTCACTCTGCATTGAAACAACGTCTACTCTCCACTTGTCCTTATATTCCTTCAAAACTCTCACGAAATCCGTGCAACTCCCAAAAATCAGAGACGGATGCAATTGCTTGTGTTTTGAATGCAAGATTAAATTCTTGTAGCTTTTCTTTAAAAATAATGGTGACGCACTATCTGAAACTCAGGAACGAAGATTTCGATCGTTTGAGACCTAGAATGCCTTCCTTCATCCATTAGAGTGAGCTAGGACAGCCAGAAACCGAAAAATGCTTCAAACCCGTTTTTTGGGAAAACGTCTGGTAATTCCAATTGAAATTTCATGGGAATAGAGGAAACAACCTCATCTCTAAATTGAAACAACGTTTACTCTCCATATGTCCTCGTATTCCTCAAAAATTCCCACGAAATTTGTTCGAGTCCCAGAAATCTGAGACGGGTGCAATTGTTTGTGTTTTGAATGCAGGAGTACATTCTTGTAGTTTTTCTTTAGGAAATGATGGTGATGCACTATCTGAAGCTCAGAAACAAAGATTTCAATCGTTAGAGGCCTAAAATGCCTTCTTTCATCCATTAGAGTGAGCTAGGACAGCCATATACCGAAAAATGCTTCAAACATGTTATTTTGGGCAAACCTTAGGTAATTCCAATTGCAATTTCTTGGGAATAGAGGAAATAATTTCCACTCTGCATTGAAACAACGTTTACTCTCAATTTGTCCTTATATTCCTCCAAAACTCTCACAAAATCTGTGCGACTTCCAGAAATCAGAGACTGGTGCAATTGCTTCTGTTTTGAATGCAAGAGTAAAATTTTGTAGTTTTTATTTAAAAAACAATGGTGATGCACTATTCAAAGCTCAGGAACGAAGATTTCAATCGTTTGTGATCTAGAATGCCTTCCTTCATCCATTATAGTGAGCTAGGATAGCCAGAAACCGAAAAATACTTCAAACCCGCTCTTTTGGGAAAACATCTGGTAATTCCAAGTGAAATTTCATGGGAATAGAGGAAGCAACCTCCTCTCTAAATTGAAACAACGTTTACTCTTCATTTGACCTCGTATTTCTCAAAAATTCCCACGAAATTTGTGTGAGTCCCCGAAATCAGAGACGGGTGCAATTGCTTTTGTTTTGAATGCAAGAGTAATTCTTGTAGTTATGCTTTAGAAAACGATGGTGATGCACGATCTGAAGCTCAGGAACAAAGATTTCGATTGGTTGATGCCTAGAATGCCTTTTTTCATCCATTAGAGTGAGCTAGGACAACCATAAACTGAAAATTGCTTCAAACCTGCTATTTTGGAAAAATGTTCGTAATTCCAACCAAAGTTTCGTGAGAATTGAGGAAACAACATCCTCTCCGCATTGAAACGATGTTTACTCTCTATTTGTCACAATATTCCTTAAAAACTCCCACGAAATCCGTACGAGTCACACAAATTAGAGACGTGTGCAATTGCTTATGTATTGAATGCAAGAGTAAATTCTTGTAGTTTTCCTATAGAAAAATACGGTGACATACTTCCAATGGAAATACATTGTTTTCCTATTTGAAGCTCATTAACAAAGATTTCAATCGTTTGAGGCCTAGAATGCTCTCCTTCATCCATTAGAGTGAGTTCGGACAGCCAGAAACCGAAAAAGGTTTCAAACATGCTCTTTTGTGAAAACATTGCATAATTCCAATGGGAATTTCAAAGGAATAGAAGAAACCACTTCCTCTCCGCATTGAAACAACATTTACTCTCCATTTGTCCTTATATTCATTTAAAGCTCCCACGAAATCACGAGCGTATTGTGAGAACACATAAGAGAGAGTGATTAGAGGCCACAAATTTTTAGTCAAAACACGAGCATAGAGTGATTCACATTCTTCAGCGTAAACACATAAGGGAGAGAATTGTGGGGTCCTTTTTTTCTAACTTTGTTTTGCAGGAAACATGTCTCGCAATTGTGCTACCACAGATTTATCTGATCAGAAATTGCTAATGTAGGCCTAATGAATGAGATGAAGCATGTGATGAAGTTGGAGCTCGAGCAAGTTCATTAACGGCTAGATAAGATGGAGGATAAACTTAGCGTGCAGCCACAAAATGCTCCTAACATGCATAGAAGAGAAAGAGTATAGCCGAGGGCAGTAAATGGTGAAGATGAAAATCGATATTCAGTTGTTAATCAATCATAGGAGACGTGGAGGGCGGTATAGAGAAGCTAGAAATAGGGAAGATAACAACTTGGGTGGTATTAAGATGAAGTTCCTTCATTTCATGGTAAAACTGATCCTGAAGCATACCTTGAGTGGGAAAAGAGGATGGAGTTCATATTTGATTGCCACAACTATTCTGAAGCAAAGAAGGTAAGATTAGCTGTGACTGAATTTTCTGACTATGCTATTACTTGGTGGGATCAGCTTGTTACAAATAGAAGAAGAAATAAGAACGACTAATGGAGACATGGGAGGAGATGAAAGCGGTAATGAGAAAGCGGTTCGTTCCTAGTTACTACTATCGAGAGATATACAATAAGCTTCAAGTTATTATGCAAGGAAGTCGCAGTGTAGAAGATTACTACAAGGAGATGGAGATTGCTATGATCCGGGCTAATGTAGAGGAAGATAGAGAGGCTACAATGGCTAGGTTCTTACATGGATTAAATCGGAAAATCCATGATAAGTTAGAGATGCAGCATTATGTGGAGTTGGAAGACATGGTGCACATGGCCATCAAAGTGGAGAAACAACTCAAGAGGAGGGGTGGATCAAGTACAGCACATAACTCATGTTCTACATCTTTGAAACCGAGTTATACAAAGAAGATGGACAAGCCACAAATGCCCAAACCTGAGCCTAAGTCTAAGAATATCCATCACATTTGTCAAGGTAAATCAGACCCTTCAACCTCTAGAAATAGTGACATTAAATATTTTAAATGCCAAGACAGTGGACATATGGCAAGTCAATGCCCAAATAGGTAGGTCATGGTGTTACAAGACAATGTTGAAATTATCACCGACAATGATGATTCTGACCATGATGACTGCCACCATTGGAGAACGATCTCGAGGAGGAATATCTAGCCTCTGATGTTTTGACATTGGTGGCAAGGAGAGCATTGAGCATGCAAGTAAAAGGAGTTGAAGAAGTGGAACGGGAGAACATCTTTCACACCAGGTGCAACATCAAAAACAAGGTATGTATTATTATTGATGGTGGTAGCTGTACTAATGTTGCAAGTACAACAATGGTGGATTAATTGGGACTGCCCATATTAAAGCATCCTAGACCATACAAGTTGCAATGTTAATGATAATGGTGAAGTAAGGGTGAACAAGCAGGTGTTAGTTGCATTCCGGATTGGTAAATATGAAGATGAAGTATTATGTGATGTAGCACCAATGCAAGCGGGACACTTGTTACTAGGGCGTCTATGGAAGTTTGATAGGCGTGTGAAGCATGATGGCTTTACGAACAAATACTCCTTTGTACTTAATCAAGGACCAATCACTCTTGTACCATTGACACCACAACAAGTTTATGAGGATTAAGTGAGATTGCAAAACGAGAGTGATCAAAAGAAAGAGAGTGAAAAAAAGAAAAAGAGTGAACATCAGAGAGAGGTCGGGAAAAATGAGAGAGAGAAAGAAAATAAAAATTCGGCCATTGAGAGAAAATCAGAGAGAAAACAAAAGAATTTCTATGCAAAAATGAGTGAAGTTAAGAGAGCAATGTTTTCAAATCAACTGATGATTGTACTTTTGTACAAAGAGGCATTTTAAAGTACTAACCAACTTGACCTTGCTTTTCCATGTTCTGTTGTTTCTCTTTTGCAGGAATATGGGGATGTTTTTCCTGAAGAAATACTACATGGGTTACCTCCAATCCGAGGGATTGAACATCAGATTGATTTTATTCCTGGTGCGGCGATTCCAAACCGGTCAGCCTATAGGAGCAATCTAGAGGAGACAAAGGAACTTTAATGGCAGGTAAGTGAGTTGTTGGAGAAAGGGCACGTGAGGGAAAGCATGAGCCCATGCACTGTTCCATTTTTACGTGTGTGTAAGAAGGATGGGACGTGGAAAATGTGCATTGATTGCGGAGCCATAAACAACATAACAGTAAAGTATCGTTATCATAGCTGCATGATTTTGGTATGTTTTCTAAAATTGATTCAAAAAGGGGTTATCATCAGATTAGAATGAAAGAAGGAGATGAATGGAAACTGCTTTTAAAACAAAATATGGTTTATATGATTGGTTAGTTATGCCTTTTGGTTTAACTAATGCTCTGAGCACTTTTATGAGACTTATGAATCATGTTTTGTGTGCATTTATAGGCAGATTTGTTTTTGTTTACTTTGATGATATACACATTTATAGCAAAAGCTTGGATGATCATGTAGTACATTTGAAATCTGTTTTAAATGTTCTTAGAAAAGAAAAGTTATTTGCTAACATGAAGAAGTGTACTTTTGCACAGATAAGCTTGTATTTATGGGATTTGTTGTTAGCACAAGGCATACAGGTTGATGAAGAGAAGATACATGCAATACAAGAGTGGACAAGTCCCACAAGTGTAGGTAATGTTCGTAGTTTTCACGGGCTTGCTAGTTTTTACCGGCGGTTCGTGAAGGACTTTAGTAGCATATCCGCACCACTTACTGAAGTGATCAAGAAGAACGTTGAATTTAGATGGGGGACAAGTACAAGCGGAGTCATTTCAGCTAATCAAAGAGAAGTTGACCAACGCTCCTTTATTGTCTTTACCTAACTTTTCAAAAACGTTTGAGATTGAATTTGATGCTTCAGGATCGGCATAGGCATAGTTCTTATGCAAGAAGGACGACCAATTGCTTACTTCAGCGAAAAACTAAGCGGGGCAGCTTTAAACTACCCAACGTATGATGAGGAGATGTATGCATTGGTTCGATCTTTAGAGACATGGCAGCACTACCTATGGTCAACGGAGTTCATGATTCACGTGGATCATGAGTCCTTGAAACACTTGAAGGGACAACACAAGCTGAACAAAAGGCACGCTCGTTGGGTGGGGCTCATCGAAATGTTTCCATACGTCATCCGGTATAAGAAAGGGAAGGAGAATGTGGTCACTGATGCACTTTCTCGCAGGTATGCATTACTTTATACACTTGATGCAAAATTGCTTAGGTTTGAGTGCATTAAAAATTGACATGCTGATGACTGTGAATTTTGTGAGGAATAGCGTGCTTGTGAGACGACCCCTTATGGTAAGTTCTTTAGCATGATGTGTTCCTGTTTCGATAGAATAAGCTATGTGTGCCTAATTGTCCATTGAGAGAGTTGTTAATGCAGGAATCTCAGGGTGGGGGATTAATGGGACATTTTGGAGTTGGAAAGACTTTAGCTATTTTGCAAGAACACTTCTATTGGCCACACATGAAAAGAGATGTTGAGAGAATTTGTGGGAGATGCGTCACATGTAGGCAAGCTAAATCTAGAGTTCAGCCCAACGGTTTGTATACCCCTTTACCAATTCCTAGTGAGCCTTGGATTGATATTTCAATAGATTTTGTGTTGGGATTGCCTAAGACTAAACGAGTAAGAGACTCAATTTTTGTGATTGTGGATAGATTTTTTAAGATGGCACACTTTATTCATATCACAAAACAGATGATGACTCACATATTGCTGATTTGTTCTTTAGGAAGATTTTGAGATTACATGGCATGCCAAGAACAATTGTTTCAGATCGAGATGCTAATTTCCTGAGCTATTTTTGGAAGACTTTGTGGTGTAAGTTAGGGTACTAAGCTGTTGTTTTCTACTACTTGTCACCCACAAACTGATGGTCAAACCGAAGTAGTGAATAGGACTGTCTACCTTCTTAAGGGAAATCATTAAGAAGAACATCAAAACATGGGAAGACCGTTTACCACATGTTGAGTTTGCTTACAATAGAGCTGTTCATTCTGCTACTAAATTGTCACCATTTGAAATTGTATATGGATTAATCCTTTAACTCCATTGGATTTATCTCCTTTACTTTTGACTGAGCGTGTTAATTTAGATGGCAAAAAGAAGGCTGACTTTGTCAAACACATATTCAAGAGAAAGCAAGACTTAACATTGAATGAAGAACGGAGCAATACGCAAAACAAGCCAACAAGGGGCATCACAAGCTGATCTTGGAACCCGGAGACTGGGTATGGTTGCATATGAGAAAGGAGATATTTCCAGAACAAAGACGCTCAAAATTGCTTCCAAGGGGAGATGGTCCTTTCCAAGTATAAAAAAGGTAAGGAGAATGTGGTCGCTGATGCATTTTCTCGCAGGTATGCATTACTTTCTACACTTGATGCAAAATTGCTTGGGTTTGAGTGCATTAAAAATTTATATGCTGATGACCATGAATTTTGTGAGCAATATTGTGCTTGTGAGAAAACCCCCTATTGTAAGTTCTTTAGACACGAGGGGTTTCTGTTTCGAGAGAATAAGCTATATGTGCCTAATTGTTCATTGAGAGAGTTGTTAGAGTAGGAATCTCATGGTGAGGGATTAATGGGACATTTTGGAGTTGGAAAGACTTTAGCTATTTTGCAAGAACACTTCTATTGGCCACACATGAAAATAGATGTTGAGAGAATTCGTGGGAGATGTGTCACATGTAAGCAAGCTAAATCTAGAGTTCAGCCCAACGGTTTGTATACCACTTTACCAATTGCTAATGAGCCTTGGATTGATATTTCAATGGATTTTGTGTTGGGATTACCTAGGACTAAACGAGGAAGAGACTCAATTTTTGTGATTGTGGATAGATTCTCTAAGATGGTGCACTTTATTCCATGTCACAAAACGGATGATGCCTCACAAATTGCTGATTTGTTCCTTAGGGAGATTGTGAGATTACATGGCATGCCAAGAACAATTGTTTCAGATCGAGATGCTAAGTTTCTAAGCTATTTTTGGAAGACTTTGTGGTGTAATTTAGGTACTAAGCTATTGTTTTCTACTACTTGTCACCCACAAACTGATGGTCAAACCGAAGTAGTGAATATGACTTTGTCTACCTTGTTAAGGGCAATCATTAAAAAGAACATCAAAACATGGGAAGACTGTTAACCACTTGTTGAGTTTGCTTACAATAGAACTGTTCATTCTGCTACTAAATTTTCCCCATTTGAAATTGTATATGGATATAATCCTTTAACTCCATTGGATTTATCTCCTTTACCTTTAACTGCGCGTGTTAATTTAGATGGCAAAAAGAAGGCTGACTTTGTCAAACAGAATCATGAGCAAGCAAGACTTAAAATTGAACGAAGAATGGAGCAATACACAAAACAAGCCAACAAGGGGTGTCACAAGCTGATGTTGGAACCCAGAGACTAAGTATGGTTGCATATGAGAAAGGAGAGATTTCCAGAAAGACGCTCAAAATTGCTTCCAAGGGGAGATGGTCCTTTCCAAGTGCAAATCCTTTTGATGTAGGTGATTTCCAAGCTAGATCTACCTGGTGAGTACAATGTAAGCACAACATTTAATGTTACCGATTTGAGTCCTTTTGATGTAGGTGATGATTTGAGGACAAATCATTTTCAAGAGGAGGGGAATGATGCAAATCATAGAACAACTTCAAAGGATCCAGTTCAAGTGCCAATTGGACCAGTTACCCGTTCGCGAGCAAAAAGATTCAAAGATATACTCAATGGTTTGATTCAAGAGATCTGGGCTCAAGCAAATTCATGGAGGTCCATTGAGCATGCGCAATGTGTTCAACAAAGATGGCCCAACATGATTCAAGTTCTAGAAGAATCCAAATATGGATTGCTTAAATTCAGCAAGTAAATTGGCATGTGGAGGATTAATTTTTTCAGAAGGTTTGCATGCCAATTTCCTCTTTTTGGAAGGCTTGCATGCCAAAATACCCTATTTGGAAGGCTTGCATGCCAAAATACCCTATTTGGAAGGCTTGCATACCTATATAATTACTTTCCGCTTTTTATGGAAGGCTTGCGTGCCAAAATACCCTATTTGGAAGGCTTGCATGCAAACATAATTACTTTCCTCTTTTTATGGAAGGCTTGCATGCCAAAATACCCTATTTGGGAGGCTTGCATGCCTAGATATTTAATTTCCTTTTCTATTTTTGGCATGTGATCAGCCAATTAATGAGCTGATTAGTAGTCATATTTTTAGCCTAAAATTTAGGACCTTTCCTTGTAATTTTTAGCCTATTAAAAGGCATCTAAGCAATGGACAAAATGGATTTGATTTTTCGGTAAAATTTTTGAGAGAATTTCTCTTTGGTTCTTTGAAGAACTATTCGAACTTATCGGAGTTTTCCGTGGCGTTTACTATCGACTTATCAAATGGATTTCCACCACCGTTTGTGGCGTCTTCCTTAGACCGAGGTTCTTGTTCGCAATAAGCAACGGGTCGAGGTCATCTATACCGAGGTTCTTACTTTTGTCGTACAGTGGGTCGAGGTCTCCATCCCAAATTCTGATTACATAACGATCCTAGGTTCCTCTTCGTTGTCGGTTCTAGTCATTTTTGGCAGGGTTCACATCACCCTCCTTCATCCATTAGAGCCAGCTTAGGGAGCCAGAAACCGAAAAATGCTTCAAAACCGCTATGCGCAACCGTTGGGTAATTCAAAAGTGAAATTTCGTGGGAATAGAGGAAACAACCTCCCCTCCGCATAGAAACAACGTTTAATCTCCATTTGTCCTTCCTCCAAAACTCCCACAAAATCCATGCTAGTCCCATAAATCAGAGATGGATGCAATTGCTTGTGTTTTAAATTCAAGAGTAAATTCTAGTGCTTTTTCTCTAGAAAACAATGTTGACAAACTATCCGAAGCTCATGAACAAATATTTCAATCGTTTGAGACCTAGAATGTCCACCTTCAACCATTAGAGCGAGCACGGGGATCCAGAAACCGAAAAATGCTTTAAACCTGCTATTTTGGGAAACTTATGGGTAATTCAAAATTGAAATTTCATGGAATTGAGGATACAATCTCCTCTCCGCATAGAAAAACGTTTACTCTCAATTTGTACTTAAATCCGCCAAACTCTTACGAAATCCGTGTGAGTCCCAGATATCAGAGACGGGTGCAATTGCTTGAGTTTTGAATGCAAGAGTAAATTCTTGTAGTTTTTTTGTAGAAAATGGGGGTGACACACTATCCAAAGCTTAGGAACGAAGATTTCGACCGTTTGAGACCTAGAATACCCTCCATAATCCAGTAGATTGAGCTAGGGCAGCCAGAAACTGGAAAATGCTTCGAAGCTGCTATGTGGGCAACCGTTGGGTAATTCTATTTGAAATTTCGTGGGAATAGAGGAAAGAATCTCCTCTCTACAAAGAAACAATGTTTACTCTCCATTTGTGCTTATATTCCCCCAAAACTCCCACGAAATCCGTGAGAGTCCCAGAAATCAGAGGCAGATGTAATTGCTTGTATTTTGAATACAAGAGTAAATTCTTATAGTGTTTTTGTAGAAAACAATGGTGACACACTATCCGTATCTCAGGAAAAAGATTTCGATCGTTTGAGGCCTAAAATCCCCTCCTACATCCATTAAAGTGAGCTCGGGCTGCCAGAAACCGAAAAATAATTCAAACTTGCTATTTTGGGCCAAGGTTGGGTTATTCCAATTGAAATTTTGTGGGAATAGAGGAAACAACCACTTCTCCACATAGAAACAATATTTACTCTCCATTTGTCCTTATATTACTCCAAAACTCTCACAAAATCCGTGTGAGTCCCAGAAATCAGAGATGTCTGCAATTGCTTGTGTTTTGAATGCAAGAGTAAATTCTTGTAGCTTTTTTTTGTAGAAAACGATGGTGACGCACTATCCTAAGCTCAAGAACGAAAGTTTCGATCGTTTGAGGCCCCGAATGCTAGAAACCGAAAAATGCTTCAAACATGTTTTTTTGGGGAAAACCTTAGGTAATTCCAATTGAAATTTGGTGGAAATGGAGGAAACAAACTCCTCTCCTCATTGAAATAATGTTTACTCAGCATTTGTCCTTATGTTACTCTAAAACTCTCACAATATCTGTGCGAGTCTTAGAAAACAGAGACGATGGCAATTGCTTGTGTTTTGATTGCAAGAGAATATTTTTGAAGTTTTCCAATAGAGATTGATTGTTATGCACTATCCAATGCTCAAGAACAAAGATTTCAATCGCTTCAGGCCAAGAATCCCCTCCATAATCCATTAGAGTGAGATATGGCAGCAAGAAACCGAAAAATGCATAAAACCTGCGATTTTGGGCAACCGTTGGGTAATTCCAATTGAAATTTTATGGGAATAGAGGAAATAACCACCTCTCCGCATAGAAACAATGCTTATTGTTTATTTGTTCCTATATTCCTGCAAAACTCACACGAATTCAGTGCGAGTCCCAGAAAACAGAGATGGTGGCAATTGCTTGTGTTTTGAATGAAAGTGTATATTGTTGAAGTTTTCCTATAGAAATCGATGCTCACGCACTATCCGATGCTCAGGAAAGAAGATTACGATTGTTTCAGGCCAAGAATGCCCTCAATTAGTGAGATAGGACAGCAAGAAACCGAAAAAAGCTTAAAACCTTCTATTTTGGTCAACCGTTGGGTAATTCAAATAGAAATTTTATTGGGAATAGACGAAACAACCTCCTCTCCGCATAGAAAACAATGTTTAATCTTCATTTGTTCCTATATTCCTACAAAACTCTCACGAAATCTGTGCAAGTTCCAGAAATCAGAGATGGGGGGCAATTGCTTGTATTTTGAATGCAAAAGTAAATTCTTGTAGTGTTTCTATAGAAAACAATGGTGACGCACTATTCAAAACTCCGGAATAAAGATTTCGATCGTTTGAGGCCTAGAATGCCCTCCTTCATCCATTAGAGCGTGCTAGGGCAGCCAAAAACCTAAAAAATGCTTCAAACATGCTATTTTGGGCAACCGTTGGGTAATTCTAAATTGAAATTTCGTGGGAATAGAGGAAACAACATCCTCTCTGTATAGAAAGAACGTTTTCTTTTCATTTGTCCTTACATTCCTCGAAAGCTCCCACGAAATCTGTGCGAGTCCCAGAAATAGGAGACGGGTGCAATTGCTAGTGTTTTGGAATACAAGAGTAAATTCTTATAGTTTTTCTGTACAAAACGATTGTGACGTACTATCCGAAGCTCAGGAAAGAAGATTTCGATTCATTGAGGCCAAGTATACCATCCTTCATCTATTAGAGCGAGCTTGGAGATCCAGAAACCGAAAAATGCTTCCAACTTGCTATTTTGCACAACTGTTGGGTAATTCAATAGTGCAATTTTGTCGGAATAGAGGAAACAACCTCCTCTCACATAGAAACAATGTTTCATCTCCATTTGTCCTTATAGTCCTCCAAAACTCCTACGAAATCCGTGTGATTCCCAGAAATCAGAGACGGGTGTAATATAGCATGTGTTTTGAATGCAAGAGTAAATGGTTATACTTTTCTATAGAAAACAAAGGTGACACACTATCCGGAACTCAGGAACAAAGATTTCGATTGTTTGAGCCCTAGACTGCCCGCATTCATCCATTAGAGCGAGCCAAGGTAGATAGAAATCGGAAAATGCTGTAAACCTTCTATTTTGGGCGATCGTTGGGTAATTCCAATTGAAATTTTGTGCGAATAGACTAAGTAAAGAACCTCCTCTCAATAGAGAAACAACGTTCACTCTCCACTTATCCTTATATTCCCCTAAACTCCCATGAGATCAATGTGGGTCACAGAAATCAAATACAGGTGCAATTGCTTGTGTTTTGAATGCAAGAGTAAATTCTTGTAGTGTTTCTTTAGAAAACAATGGTGACATACTATCCATAGCTCAGGAACAAATATTTCGATCGTTTAACACCTAGAATGCACTCCTTCATCCATTAGAGTGAGCTAAGTTGCCAGAAATTGTAAAATGCTTCAAACTTGATATTTTGGACAAACGTTGGGTTATGCCAATTAAATTTTGTGGGAATAGAGGAAACAAGCTCTTCTCCACATAATAACAATATTTACTCTCCATTTGTCCTTATATTCCTCCAAAACTCCACGAAATGCATACGAGTCTCATAAATTAGAGACGTGTGCAATTGCTTGTGTTTTGAATGCAAGAGTAAATTCTTGTATTTTTTTATAGAAAACGATGGTGACGCAATTTTCGAAGCTTAGGAACAAAGATTTCGACCTTTTAAGGCCTAGAATGCCATCCTTCATCCATTAAAGCAAGCTAGAGCTGCCAGAAACCGAGAAAATGCTTCAAACATGCCATTTTAGGCAACCGTTGGGTAATCCTAAATTGAAATTTCGTGTGAATAGAGGAAACAACCTCTTCTCTGCATAGAAAAATGTTTACTCTCCATTTTTTCCTAAATTCCTCCACAACTCCCACGAAATCCGTGCGAGTCCCAGAAATCAGAGACGGGTGTAATTGCTAGTGTTTTGAATGCAAGAGTAAATTCGTTTAGTTTTTCTATAGAAAACGATGGTGACACACTATCCGAAGCTCAGGAACAAAGATCTCGATCGTTTTGCGCAACGAATACCCTCCTTCATCCATTAGAACGAGCTTAGGGAGCCAGAAATCGAAAAATAATTCAAATCCGCTATTTTCCGCAACCGTTGGGTAATTCAAAAGTGAAATTTCGTGGGAATATAGGAAACAACCTCCGCTCCACAGAGAAACAACCTTTAATCTTCATTTGTCCTTATATTCCTCCAAAACTCCCGCGAAATCCGTGCGCGTCCCAGAAATCAGAGACTGGTGCAATTGCTTGTGTTTTGAATGCAAGAGTAAATTCGTGTACCTTTTCATGTAAAAAACAATGGTGACGGACTATCCGAAGCTCAGTAACGAAGATTTCTATCGTTTGAGGCCTAAATAGCCCTCATTCATCCATTAGAGTGAGTTAGGTCGGGCAGAAATTGAAAAGTGCTTCAAACATGCTATTTTAGGCAACCGTTGGGTAATTTCAACTGAAATTTCGTGGAAATAGAGGAAAAAACCTTCTCTCAGAATAGAAACAATGTTTACTCTCCATTTGTCCTAATATTCACCTAAAACTCCCACGAAATTCGTTCGGGTCCCAGAAATCAGAGACGGATGCAATTGCTTGTATTTTGAATGCAAGAGTAAATTCTTGTAGTGTTTCTTTAGAAAACTATGGTGACACACTATTTATAGATCAGAAACAAAGATTTCGATCGTTTGAGGCCTAGAATGTCCTCCTTCATCCACTATAATGAGCTAGGGCTGTCAAAAACCGAAAAATGCTTCCAACTTGATATTTTGGGCAAACGTGGGGTTATTCCAATTGCAATTTTGTCGGAATATCGGAAACAACCTCTTCTACACATAGAAACAATGTTTACTCTCCATTTGCCTTTATATTGCTCCAAAATTCCTACGAAACCGTGCGTGTCCCAGAAATCAGAGATAGATGCAATGGCTTGTGTTTTGAATGCAAGAGTAAATTCTCGTAGTTTTTCTGTAGAAAATGATGATGGGAATAGAGGAAACAACCTCCTCTTTGCATATAAACAATGTTTACTCTCCTCTTTGCATAAAAATCGGAGTGGCTGGTAATTTCTTGAAGTTTTTCTGTAGAAAATGATGGTGACACGCTATCCAAAGCTCATGAACGAAGATTTCGATCGTTTGAGGCCAAGAATACCGTTCTTCATCCATTAGAGTGAGCTTGGGGAACAAGAAACCAAAAAATGCATCAAACATGCTATTTTGCGCAACCGTTGGCTAATTCAAAAGTGAAATTTCGTGAGACTAGAGGAAACAAACTCCTCTCCACATAGAAACAACGTTTAATCTCCATTTGCCTTTATATTCCTCCAAAACTGCCACGAAATTCGTGCGAGTCCAAGAAGTCAGAGATGGGTGCAATTGCTTATGTTGTGAATGCAATAGTAAATTGTTGTGAATGCAAGAGTAAATTGTTGTGGTGACACACTATTCGAAGCTCAAGACGAAGATTTCGATCATTTGAGCCCTAGAATGCCCTCCTTCATACATTAGAGTGAGTTAGGGGAGCCAGAAACCGAAAAATGCTTCAATCCTGCTATTATGGGCAACCCTTTAGTTAATTAAAATTGAAATCTCGTGCGAATAGAGGAAACAACCTTCTATCCGCATAGAAACAACGTTTACTCCTCATTTGTCCTTTTATTCCTCCAAAACTCTCACGAAATCCGTGCAAGTCCCAGAAATCAGAGACGAATGCAATTGCTTTTGTTTTGAATGCAACAATAAATTCTTATGGTTTTCCTTATAGAAATCAATGGTGACGAACAATCCGAAGCTCTTGAACAAAGATTTCAATCGTTTGAGGCCTAGAATGCTCTCCATCATCTATTAGAGCGGGCCAGGGCACCCAGAACCCGAAAAATGCTTCCAACCTTCTATTTTGGACAACCGTGGGATTTTTTCAATTGAAATTTTGTCGGAATATAGGTAACCACGCATAGAAACAATGTTTACTCTTCATTTGTCCTTATATTCCTCCAAAACTCCCACGAAATTCATGCGAGTCCCAAAAATCTGAGAGGGGTGCAATTGCTTGTGTTTGGATTGAAAGAGTAAATTCTTGTAGTTTTTCTGTTGAAAACGATGGTGACGCACTACCCGAATCTCAGGAACGAAGATTTCTATTGTTTGAGGCCTAGAATGCCCTCCTTCAATCATTAGAGAGAGCGAGGGCAGCCAGAAACCTGCTATTTTGCGCAACCGTTGGCTAATTCAAAAGTGAAATTTCGTTGGAATAGAAGAAATAACCTCCTCTCTGCATAAAAACCATGTTTACTCTCCATTTGTTCCTATATTCCTCCACAACTCTCACGAAATCTGTGCAAGTCCTAGAAATCAGAGATGGGTGCAATTGCTTCTGTTTTGAATGCAAGAGTAAATTCTTATGGGGTTTCTGTAGAAAACGATGGTGGCGCATTATCCGAAGCTCAGAACGTAGATTTCAATCCTTTAAGGCCAAGAATACCCTCCTTCATCTATTAGATCCAGCTTGGCGACCAGAAACCAAAAAATGCTTCAAACCTGCTATGCACAACCGTTGGGGTGAGTCAAAAGTGAAATTTCGTGGGAATAGAGGAAACAACATCATATCCGCATAGAAACAACGTTTAATCTCCATTTGTCTTTATATTCCTCCAAAACTCCCACGAAATCCATGCGAGTTCCAGAAATCAGAGATAGGTGCAATTGCGTGTGTTTTCAATGCAAGAGTAAACTCGGGTAATTTTCTGTAGAAACCAATGGTGACACACTATCTGAAGCTCAGGAACAAATATTTGGATCGTTTGAGGCCTAGAATGCCCTCCTTCAACAATTAGAGCGAGCACAGGGAGACGAAACCGAAAAATGCTTTAAACCAGCTATTTTGGGCAATTGTTGGGTAATTCAAAATTGAAATTCATGGGAATTGAGGAAACAACCTCATCTCCGCATAAAAAAACGTTTAATCTCAATTTGTCCTTTTATTCCACCAAAACTCCTACGAAATCCGTGCGTGTCCCAGAAATCAGAGAGGGTGTAATTGCTTGTATTTTGAATGCAAGATTAAATTCTTGGAGTTTTTCTGTAGAAAATGATGGTGACACACTATACACAGCACATGAACGAAGATTTCGACTGTTTGAGGCCTAGAATACACTCTTATTCATTAGAGCAAGTTAGGGCAGTCAGAAACCGAAAAATGCTTCGAACCTGCTATTCGGGCAACCATTGGGTATTTCCAATTGAAATTTCGTGGGAATAGAAGAAAGAACCACCCCTCCACATAGCAACAATGTTTACTCTCCATTTGTCCTTGTATTCGTCCAAAAACTCCCACAAAATCTGTGAGAGTCTCGGAAATCAGAGGCGGATGCAATTGCGTGTGTTTTGAATTCCAGGGTAAATTCTTGTAGTGTTTCTATAGAAAACAATGGTGACACGCTATCCGTAACTCAAGAACAAAGATTTCGATTGTTTGAGGCCTAGAATGTCCTTATTTATCCATTAAAGTGAGCTCGAGCTGCCAGAAACCGAAAAATAATTCAAACATGCAATTTTGGGCAAACGTTGGGTTATTCCAATTGAAATTTTGTGGGAATAGAGGAAAAAAACCACTTCTCCACATAGAAACAATGTTTACTCTCCATTTGTCCTTATATTACTCCAAAACTCCCACGAAATCCGTGCGAGTCCCAGAAATCAGAGATGGGTGCAATTGCTTATGTTTTGAATGCAAAAGTAAATTCTTATAATTTTTCTTAGACAACAATGGTGACACACTATCCTAAGCTCAAAAACGTAGATTTTGATCGTTTGAGGCCTCGAATGCCTTCCTTCATCCATTAGAGTGAGCTAGGAATGCTAAAAACTGAAAAATGCTTCAAACATGCTATTTTGGCAAAATGTTATGTATTTCGAATTGAAATTTGGTGGACATGAAAGAAAAAAAACTCCTTTCCGCAATGAAACAACATTAACCCTCCATTTGTCATTATATTCCTTTAAAACTTCCGCGATATCCATGTGAGTATCAAAAAACAGAGACGATGTTTATTCTTGTGTTTTGAATGCAAGAGTATATTGTTGAAGTTTTCCTATAGAAATCGATCGTTACACACTATCCAAAGCTCAGGAACGAAGATTTCAAACGTTTCAGGCCATGAATCCCATTCATCATCCATTAGAGTGAGATAGGGCAGCAAGAAACCGTAAAATGCTTAAAACCCGCTATTTTGGGCAACCGTTGGGTAATTCCAATTGAAATTTAGTGGAAATAGAGGAAACAGCCTCCTCTCCGCATATAAACAATGTTTATTCTTCATTTGTTCCTATATTCCTACAAAACTCCCACGATATCCGTGCGAGTCCCAGAAAACAGAGAAGTTGGCAATTGCTTGTGTTTTGAATGCAAGTGTATATTGTTGAAGTTTTCCTATAGAAATCGATTGTTACACACTATCCGAGGCTTAGGAACAAAGATTTCAATCGTTTCAAGCCAAGAATCCCCTCCATCATCCATTAGAGTGCAACAAGAAACCGAAAAATGTTTGAAACTTGCTTTTTTGGGCAACCATTGGGTAATTCCAATTGAAATTTTGTGGGAATAGAGAAAAAACATCCTCTCCGCATAGAAACAATGTTTTTTCTTCATTTGTTCCTGTATTCCAACAAAACTCCCACGAAACCCGCGCGAGTACCAGAAATCGGAGATGGGTGCAATTGATTGTGTTTTGAATGCAAGAGTAAATTCTTGTAGTTTTTCTATAGAAAACGATGGTGACGCATTATCCAAAACTCAGGTACAAAGATTTCGATCGTTTGAGGCCTAGTATACCATCCTTCATCTATTAGAGCAAGCTTGGGCAGCTAGAAATTGAAAAATGCTTCAAACCTGCAACCGTTGCGTAAGGCAAAATTGAAATTTCTTGGGAAGAGAAGAAACAACCTCCTCTCTGTATAGAAATAACGTTTACTCCCCATTTGTCCTTATATTCCTCCGAAACTTCCATGTAATCCGTGTGAGTTCCAGAAATCAGAGACGGGTGCAATTGCTTCTGTTTTCAATGCAAGAGTAAACTCGGGTAATTTTCTATAGAAAACAATGGTGACACACTATCTGAAGCTCAGGAACAAATATTTCGAACGTTTGAGGCCTAAAATGCCCTCCTTTAACCATTAGAGCGAGCTTGGGGAGCCAGAAACCGAAAATAATTTAAACCTGCTATTTTGTGCAACTGTTGGGTAATTCAAGATTGAAATTTCATGGGAATTGAGAAAACAATCTCATCTTTGCATAGAAAAACGTTTACTCTCAATTTGTCCTTTTATTCCACAAAACTCCTACGAAATCCGTGCGAGCCCCAGAAATCAGAGACAGGTGCAATTGCTTGTGTTTTGAATGCAAAATTAAATTCTTGTAGTTTTTCTGTAGAAAATGATGGTGACACACTATCCACAGCTCAGGAACGAAGATTTCGACCGTTTATGGCCTAGAATCCCTCTTTCATCCATTAGAGCAAGCTAGGGCAGCCAGAAACCGAAAATTGCTTCGAACCTGCTATTTGGGCAACCGTTGGGTAATTCCAATTGAAATTTAGTGGAAATAGAGGAAAGAACCTCCTCTCCGCATAGAAACAATGTTTACTCTCCATTTGTCCTTGTACTCATCCAAAACTCCCACGAAATCCATGAGAGTCCCAGAAATTAGAGGCGGATGCAATTGCGTGTGTTTTGAATTCAATGGAAAATTCTTGTAGTGTTTCTAAAGAAAACAATGGTGACACACTATCCGTCGCTCAAGAACAAAGATTTCGATTGTTTGAGGCCTAGAATTCCTTTCCTCATCCATTAGAGTGAGCTCGGGCTGTCAGAAATCGAAAAATAATTCAAACTTGCAATTTTGGGCAAACGTTGGGTTATTCCAATTGAAATTTTGTGGGAATAGAGGAAAAAACCACTTCTCCACATAGAAACAGCGTTTACTCTCCATTTGGCCTTATATTACTCCAAAACACCCACGAAATCCGTGCGAGTCCCAGAAATCAGAGATGGATGCAATTTCTTATGTTTTGAATGCAAGAGTAAATTCTTGTTGTTTTTCTTAGAAAACGATGGTGACACACTATCCTAAGCTTAAAAACGAAGATTTCGGTCGTTTGAGGCCTCGAATGCCCTCCTTCATCCATTAGAGGGAGCTAGGAATGCTAAAAATCGAAAAAATGCTTCAAACCTGCAATTTTGGAAAAATGTTAGGTAATTCCTATTGAAATGTGGAAATGAAGGAAACAAACTCCTTTCTGCACTGAAACAACATTAACTCTCCATTTGTCCCTATATTCCTCTAAAACTCCCACGATATCCCGTGCGAGTCCCAGAAAACAGAGACGGTGGCAATTTCCTGTGTTTTGAATGCAAGAGTATATTTTGAAGTTTTCCGAATGAAATCGATTGTAACACACTATCCAAAGCTCAGGAACGAAGATTTCAAACATTTTAGGCCATGAATCCCCTTCATCATCCATTATAGTGAGATAATGCAGCAAGAAATCGAAAAATGCTTAAAACCTGCTATTTTGGGTAATCGTTGGTTAATTCCAATTGAAATTTGGTGGGAATAGAGGAAACAACCTCCTCTCTGCATATTAAAAATGTTTATTCTTCATCTGTTCCTATATTCCTACAAAACTCCCACGATATCTGTGCAAGTCCCAGAAAATAGAGATGGGGGCAATTGCTTGTGTTTTGAATGCAAGTGTATATTGTTGAAGTTTTCCTATAGAAATCGATTGTTACACACTATCTGAGGCTTAGGAACAAAGATTTCAATCGTTTCAGGCCAAGAATCCCCTCCATCATCTATTAGAGTGAGATAAGGCGGTAAGAAACCGAAAAATGCGTAAAACCTGTTATTTTGGGCAACCATTGGGTAATTCCAATTCAAAATTTGTGGAAATAGAGGAAACAACCTCCTCTCCGCATAGAAACAATGTTTATTCTTCATTTGTTCCTATATTCCAACAAAACTCCCATGAAATCCGTGCAAGTCCCAGAAATCGGAGATGGGTTCAATTGCTTGTGTTTTGAATGCAAGAGTAAATTCTTGTAGTTTTTCTATAGAAAACGATGGTGACGCATTATCCAAAACTCAGGAACGAAGATTTCGATCGTTTGAGGCCTAGTATACCCTCCTTCATCCATTAGAGCAAGCTTGGGCAGCTAGAAACTGAAAAATGTTTCAAACCTGCAACCGTTGAGTAATGCAAAATTGAAATTTCGTGGGAAGAGAAGAAACAACATCCTCTCTGCATATAAACAACATTTACTCCCCATTTGTCCTTATATTCCTCCAAAACTCACATGAAATCCGTACGAGTCCCAAAAATCAGAGACGGGTGCAATTGCTTCTGTTTTCAATGCAAGAGTAAAGTCTTTTTCTATAGAAATTGATGGTGACATACTATCCAAAGCTTACGAACAAATATTTCAATCTAGATCGTTTGGGGCCTAAATTGCTATCCATCATCTATTTGACCGAGCTAAGGCACCCCGAAACCGAAACTGCAAACCTGCTGTTTTGGGCAACGGCTGGGAAATCCTAAATTGAAATTTCGTGGGAATAAAGGAAACAACCTCCTCTCTGTATAGAAAAAACGTTTACTATCCATTTGTTCCTATATTCCAGAAAACTGAGACATGTGTGATTGCTTGTGTTTTGAATGCAAGTAAAAATTCTTGTAGTTTTTTTTGTAGAAAACGATGGTGACACACTATCCCTAACTCAGGAACAAATATTTCGATCGTTTAAGGCCAAGAATGCCCTCCTTCATCCATTATAGTGAGCTAGAAATCGAAAATTGCTTTAAACCTTCTATTTTGGGCAAACGTGAGTAATTCTAATTGAAATTTCGTGGGAATAAAGGAAACTACCTCCTATCCGCATTGAAATAATGTTCTCTCCATTTCTCTTTATATTACTCCAAACGTTCATGAAATCCTTACGAGTCCCAGAATTAGAGATGGGTGCAATTGCTTGTGTTTAGAATGCAAAATGCAATTCGTGTAATTTTTCTGTAGAAAACGATGGTGACACACTATCCGAAGTTCAGGAACAAAAATTTGGATCGTTTGTGGCCTAGAATGCCCTTCTTCATCCATTAGAGCGAGCAAGGACAGCCAGAAACCGAAAAATGCCTCAAATGTGCTTGTTTGGGCAACGGTTGGGTAATTCAAAATTGAAATTTTGTAGGAATATAGGAATCAAACTCTTCTCCACATAGAAACCACATTTACTCTCCATTTGTCCTTATATTCCTCCAAAACTCTTACGACATCCTCGCGAGTCCCAGAAATCAGAGATGTGTGCAATTACTTGTGTTTGAATGCAAGGGTAATTTCTTGAAGTTTTTTTGTTGAAAAAATGGTGACGCACTTTTCGAAGCTCAGGAACAAATATTTCGATCTTTTGAGGGCTAGAATACACTCCTTCATCCACTAGAGTGAGGTAGGGCTGCCAGAAACCGAAAAATGCTTCAAACCTTCTATTTTCGACATACCTTGGGTAATTCCAATTGAAATTTTGTGCGAATATAGGAAACAACCGCATATCCACATTGAAACAATTTCTTGAGTTTTGTGGGAATACTCTCCATTTGTGCTTTAAAAACTACAAGAATTTTTGGGGAATACTCTCCATTTGTCCTTATATTCATCCAAAACTCACAAGAAATCTATGCGAGTCCCAGAAAATTAGAGACTGGTGCAATTGCTTGAGTTTCGAATGCAAGAGTAAATTCTTGTAGTTTTCGGTAGAAAACGATGGTGACAGACTATCCGTAACTCAGGAACAAGTATTTCGATAGTTTGAGGCCAAGATGATGCAAATCATAGAACAACTTCAAAAGATCCAGTTCAAGTGCCAATTGGACCAGTCACACCTTCGTGAGGAAAGAGGTTCAAAGATGTACTCAACGGGCTGATTCAAGAGATCTGGGCTCAAGCAAATTCATGGAGACCCATTGAGCATGAGCCATGTGTTCAACAGAGATGGCTCAACATGATTCAAGTTCTAGCTTAAATTCAGCTAGTAAATTGGCATGTGGAGAATTAATCTTTTTGGAAGGTTTGAATGCCCAATACTCTATTTGGAAGGCTCGCATGCCAACTACTCATTACTTTCCTTTTCTATTTGGAAGGCTGGCATGCGTAGAAATTACTTTCCTTTTCTATTTTTGGAAGGCTTGCATGCCGATATAATCACTTTCCTTTTCTATTTTTGGAATGCTTGCATGCCGATATAATTACTTTGCTTTTCTATTTTTGGAAGGCTTGCATGCCGATATAATTAATTTCCTTTTCTATTTGTTGGTAAGTGATCAGCCAATTAATGGGCTGATTCGTAGCCATAATTTTAGCCTAAATTTCAGGAACTTTCCTTATAATTTTGAGCCTATTAAAAGGCATCTAAGCAATGGAAAAAGGCAGTTGATTTTTCGGTAAAATTTCTGAGAGAATTTCTCTTTGGTTCTTTGAAAAAATATTCGAACTTATCAGAATCTTCCGTGGCGTTCACCATCGACTTATCAAACGGATTTCCACCACCGTATGTGTCGTCTTTCTTAAACCGAGGTTCCTTTTCCCAATAAGCAACGGGTCGAGGTCTTCTATACCAAGGTTCTTGCTTTTGTCGTACACGGGTCGAGATCTCCATCCAAATTCTGATTATAGAACGATCTTGGGTTCCTCTTCGTTGTCGGGTCTCGTCGTTCCTGGCGGGGTTCGCATCATTTGGTATCAAAACTTTGAGTCTAGATCAGGTTTGCCTATCTTTTAAATCAAAAAACTTTCTTTTCTTATTTCCGCATTCTTTTAGTCTCTAAATTCGATTTACATACCCTTGTTTAGCCGAATTTCTTTATCCATTTTTCGTTCGTATTTTGTTTCGAAATATCACTCTTTTACTATCCAAAAATACAGTTGCTGATTATCCAAAAAAAAGAAAGAAAAAAACAAAACAAAAAAAAGGAACATCGGATTCAAGAAAAAAAATTGTTATCAATTCTTTTTAGTTATAATCAGCACAACAAATCACATCACTCTAAAGATCTATCTTTGTGTGTGTGTGAAAATTCTCCCTCCAAAGACCAATCTTTTGTGTGTGGAAATTTTGGTAACTTCATACTTCCAAAACTATTGTCACCCTTGTTGCTTGCAATCTTCCTTTCAGATCTGAAATTCCTTTATGAGTTCTTGGTGAATTGTTATTGGAAACTCTGTGTTTTGTTTGTTTTACAGAGTGAGAGAAGTAAGAGTGGTGAGAACAATAGAGGGTAAGAGGCCACAAATTTTGAGTGAAAACTCGAGTGTAAAGTGATTCACATTCTTGAGTGTAAACACGTAAGGGGAGAGAAATGTGAGGTCCTTTTTTTCTAACTTTGTTTTGCAGGAAACATGTCTCGCAATAGTGCTACCACAGATTTGCCTGATCAGAAATTGCTAGTGGAGGCCATAATGAGTGAGATGAAGCGTGTAATGAAGTTGGAGCTCTAGCAAGTTCATGAACGGCTAGATAAGATGGAGGATAAACTTAGTGAGCAGCCACAAAATGCTCCTAACATGCATAGAAGGGAAAGAGTTCAGCTGAGGGCGGTGAATGGTGAAGATGAAGAGTCTTATGGGACTGGTTTTGATGAAGATGAAGATCGATATTCAGTTGTTAATCATTGGAGACGTGGAGGATGGTTTAGAGAAGCTAGAAATAGGGAAGATAACAATTTGGGTGGTATTAAGATGAAGATTTCTTAATTTTAAGGTAAAGCTGATCTTCAAGCATACCTTGAGTGGGAGAAGAAGATGTAGTTCATATTTGACTGCCACAACTATTCTGAAGCAAAGAAGGTAAGATTAGCTGTGATTGAATTTTCTGACTATGCTATTACTTGGTGGGATCAGCTTGTTACAAATATGAGAAGAAATAGAGAACGACCAATAGAGACATGGGAGGAGATGAAAGCATTAATGAGAAAGCGGTTCGTTCCTAGTAACTACTATCGAGAGATATACAATAAGCTTTAAGGTCTTATGCAAGGAAGTCGCAGCGTAGAAGATTACTACAAGGAGATGGAGATTGATATGATCCAGGCTAATGTAGATGAAGATAGAGATGCTACAATGGCTAGGTTCTTACATGGATTAAATCGGAAAATCCATGATAAGGTAGAGATGCAGCATTATGTGGAGTTGGAAGACATGGTGCACATGGCCATCAACATGGAGAAACAACTCAAGAGGAGGGGTGGATCAAGTACAGCCCATAACTCAGGTTATACAGCTTGGAAACTAGGTTATGTAAAGAAGATGGACAAGCCATAAATGCCCAAACCTGAGCCTTAGTCTGAGAATATCCGTCACATTTCTCAAGGTAAATCTGGCCTTTCAACCTCTAGAAATCTTGACATTAAATGTTTTAAATGCCAAGGCAGGGAACATATGGCAAGTCAAAATTGGCAAGTCATGGTGTTACAAGACAATAGTGAAATTGCCATCGACAATGATGATTCTGACCATGATGACATGCCACCATTAGAGGATGATCTCGAGGAGGAATATCTAGCCCCTGATGCTTTGACATTGGTGGCAAGGAGAGCATTGAGTATGCAAGCAAAATGAGTTGAAGAAGTGCAACATGAGATCATCTTTCACACCAGGTACTACATCAAAGACAAGGTATGCAGTATGATTATTAATGGTATGTAGTATGATTATTAACAATGGTGGATAAATTTGGACTGCACATATTAAAGCATCCTAGACCATACAAGTTGCAATGGTTAAATGATAGTGGTGAAATAAGGGTGAACAAGCAGATGTTAGTTGCATTTCGGATGGGTAAATATGAAGATGAAGTATTATGTGATGTAGAACAAATGCAAGCGGGACACATGTTGCTAGGGCGTTCATGGCAGTTTGATAGGCATGTGAAGTATGATGGCTTTACGAACAAATACTTCTTTGTACTTAATCAACGACCAATCACTCTTGTACCATTAACACCACAACAAGTTTATGAGGATCAAGTGCGATTGCAAAAAGAGAGTTATTAAAAGAAAGAGAGTGAACAAAAGGTACGCTCGTTGGGTGGGGTTCATCGAAACGTTTACATATGTCATCCGGTATAAAAAAGGTAAGGAGAATGTGGTTGCTGATGCATTTTCTCGCAGGTATGCATTACTTTCTACACTTGAGGCAAAATTGCTTGGGTTTGAGTGCATTAAAAATTTATATGCTGATGACCATGAATTTTGTGAGCAATATCGTGCTTGTGAGAAAATCCCCTATGGTAAGTTCTTTAGACACGAGTGGTTTCTGTTTCGAGAGAATAAGCTATATGTGCCTAATTGTTCATTGAGAGAGTTGTTAGAGTAGGAATCTCATGGTGGGGGATTAATGGGACATTTTGGAGTTGGAAAGACTTTAGCTATTTTGCAAGAACACTTCTATTGGCCACACATGAAAAGAGATGTTGAGAGAATTTGTGGGAGATGCGTCACATGTAGGCAAGCTAAATCTAGAGTTCAGCCCAACGGTTTGTATACCCCTTTTTACCAATTCCTAGTGAGCCTTGGATTGATATTTCAATAGATTTTGTGTTGGGATTGCCTAAGACTAAACGAGTAAGAGACTCAATTTTTGTGATTGTGGATAGATTTTTTAAGATGGCACACTTTATTCATATTACAAAACAGATGATGACTCACATATTGCTGATTTGTTCTTTAGGAAGATTTTAAGATTACATGGCATGCCAAGAACAATTGTTTCAGATCGAGATGCTAATTTCCTGAGCTATTTTTGGAAGACTTTGTGGTGTAAGTTAGGGTACTAAGCTGTTGTTTTCTACTACTTGTCACCCACAAACTGATGGTCAAACCGAAGTAGTGAATAGGACTGTCTACCTTCTTAAGGGAAATCATTAAGAAGAACATCAAAACATGGGAAGACTGTTTACCACATGTTGAGTTTGCTTACAATAGAGCTGTTCATTCTGCTACTAAATTGTCACCATTTGAAATTGTATATGGATTTAATCCTTTAACTCCATTGGATTTATCTCCTTTACTTTTGACTGAGCGTGTTAATTTAGATGGCAAAAAGAAGGCTGACTTTGTCAAACACATATTCAAGAGAAAGCAAGACTTAACATTGAACAAAGAACGGAGCAATACGCAAAACAAGCCAACAAGGGGCATCACAAGCTGATCTTGGAACCCGGAGACTGGGTATGGTTACATATGAGAAAGGAGATATTTCCAGAACAAAGACGCTCAAAATTGCTTCCAAGGGGAGATGGTCCTTTCCAAGTGCTAGAGAGCATCAATGACAACGCTTACAAGCTAGATCTACCTGGTGAGTACAATCTAAGCGCTACATTATGTTACTGATTTGAGTCCTTTTGATGTAGGTGATGATTTGAGGACAAATCCTTTTCAAGAGGAGGGAAATGATGCAAATCATAGACCAACTTCAAAAGATCCAGTTCAAGTGCCAATTGGACCAGTCACGCGTTCGTGAGCAAAGAGGTTCAAAGAAGTACTCAACGGGCTGATTCAAGAGATCTGGGCTCAAGAAAACTCATGGAGGCCCATTGAGCATGAGCCATGTGTTCAACAGAGATGGCTCAACATGATTCAAGCTCTATAAGAATTCAACTTTGGATCGCTTAAATTCACCTAGTAAATTGGCATGTGGAGGATTAATCTTTTTGGAAGGTTTGAATGCCCAATACTCCATATCGAAGGCTCGCATGCCAACTACTCTATTTGGAAGGTTGGCATGCGTAGAAATTACTTTCCTTTTCTATTTTTGGAAGGCTTGCATGCCGATATAATCACTTTCCTTTTCTATTTTTGGAAGGCTTGCATGCCGATATAATCACTTTCCTTTTCTATTTTTGGAAGGCTTGCATGCCGATATAATCACTTTCCTTTTCTATTTTTGGAAGGCTTGCATGCCGATATAATTACTTTCCTTTTCTATTTTTGGAAGGCTTGCATGCCGACATAATTAATTTCCTTTTCTGTTTGTTGGCAAGTGATCAGCCAATTAATGGGCTGATTCGTAGCCATAATGTTAGCCTAAATTTCAGGAACTTTCCTTGTAACTTTGAGCCTATTAAAAAGCAGTTGATTTTTCGGTATAATTTCTGAGAGAATTTCTCTTTGGTTATTTGAAGAACTATTTGAACTTATCGGAGTCTTCAGTGGTGTTCACCATCGACTTATCAAACGTATTTCCACCACCGTCGCTACGTCTTCCTTAATCAGAGGGTTTTGTTCGCAATAAGCAATGGGTCGAGGTTTTCTATACTAAGGTTCTTGCTTTTGTCGTACAACAAGTTGAGGTCTCCATCCAAATTCTGATTATAGAATGATCTTGGGTTCCTCTTCATTGACGGGTCTCGTCGTTCCTGGTGGGGTTCGCATCACAAGAATGCCCTCCTTCATCCATTATAGAGAACTAGGGCTACCAAAAATCGAAAAATGTTTAAAACCTTCTATTTTGGGCAAAACGTTGGGTAATTCCAATTGAAATTTCGTGGGAATAGAGGAAACAATCTCCTATTCGCATTGAAACAACGTTTACTCCCAATTTGTTCTTAAATTCCTCAAAAACTCCACAAAATTCATGCGAGTCCCAGAAATCAGACACGGATGCAACTGCTTGTGTTTTGAATGTAAGAGTAATTACTTGTAGTTTTTCAGTAGAAAACGATGGTGACGCACTATCCGATAATTACTTGTAGTTTTTCTGTAGAAAACGATGTTTGACGAACTATCCGAAGCTCAAAAATGAAGATTTCGACCATTTTAAGGCCAAGAATGCCCTCCTTCATCTGTTAGAGTGATCTAGGACTGCCAGAAAATGAAAAATGTTTCAACATGCTATTTGGGAAAATGTTGGGTAATTCCAATTGAAATTTCAAGGGAATAGCGGAAAAACCCTTCTATCCACATTGAAACAACGTTTACACTCCATTTGTCCTTATATTCCTCCAAAACTCTCACGAAATCTATGCGAGTCCCAGAAATCAGAGACGGGTACAATTGCTCGTGTTTTGAATGCAAGAGTAAATTCTTGTAGTTTTCCTATAGAAATTGATGGTGAAGCACTATCCGAAGCTCAGGAACGAAGATTTCGATCGTTTGAGGCGTAGAATGCTCTCTATCATCTATTTGAGTGAGCTAGGGCAGCCAGAAACCATAAAATGCTTCAAACCTGCTATTTTGGGCAAAGGTTGGGTAATTCCAATTGAAATTTAATGGAAATAGAGGAAACAACCTCCTATCCACATTGAAACAATGTTTACTCTCCATTTATCTTTATATTCGTCTAAAACACCCATGAAATCCTTGTGAGTCACAGAAATCAGAGACGGGTGCAATTGCTTGGGTTTTGAAAGCAAAAGTAAGTCTTATAGTTTTTCTATTGAAATCGATGCTGATGCACTATCCGAAGGTCATTAACGAATATGTCGATCATGGGAACCCTAGAATGCTCTCCATCATCCATTAGATTGAGATAGGGCAGCCAAAAACCGAAAAATGCTTCAAACATGCTATTTTGGGCAAACGTTGGGTAATTCCAGTTGAAATTTCGTGGGAATAGAGGAAACAACCTCCCATCCATATTGAAATAATATTTACTCTCCATTTGTCCTTATATTCCTTCAAAACTCCCACGAAATCCATGGGAGTCCCAAAAATCAGAGACGGGTGCAATTGCTTGGGTTTTGAATGCAAGAGTAAATTCGAATAGTTTTTCGATAGAAAACGATGGTGACACACTTAGGAATAAATATTTCGATTTTTTGAGGCCAAGAATGCCCTCCTTCCATTATAGTGAGCTAGGGCTACCCGAAATCGAAAAATGCTTTAAAACTTCTATTTTGAGCAAACGTTGATTAATTCCAATTGAAATTTCGTGGTAATGGAGGAAACAACCACCTATCTGCATTGAAACAACGTTTACTCTCCATTTGTCCTTAAATTCCGCCAAAATTCCCAAAAAATCCGTGCAAGTCCTAGAAATCAGACACGGGTGAAATTGCATGTGTTTTGAATGCAAGAGTAAATACTAGTAGTTTTTCTGTTGGAAACGTTGGTGATGCATTATCCGAAGTTCAGGAACGAATATTTCGATCATTTGAGGTATAGAATGCCATCCTTTATCCATTAGAGTGATCTAGGACTGCTAGAAACTGAAAAAAGCCTCAACCTCCTATTTTGGGCAAATGTTGGGTAATTCCAACTGAAATTTCATGGGAATAGAGGAAAAAACCTCCTATCCTCATGGAAACAACGTTGGCATTCCATTTATCTTTAAATTTCTCCATAACTTGCACGAAATTCTTGGGAGTCTCAGAAATCAGAGACGTGTGCAATTGCTTGTGTTTTGAATGCAAGAATAAATTCTTGTAGTTTTCCTATAGAAATCGATGGTGACACACAATCCAAAGATTAGGAATGAAGATTTCGATCGATTAAGGCCTAGAATGGTCTCATCCATTAGAGTGAGGTAGAGCAGCCAGACACCGAAAAATGCTTCAAACCTGCTATTTTGGGCAAACGTTGGGTAATTCCAAATTGAAATTTCATGGGAATTGAGGAAACAGCCTTGTATCCGCATTGAAACAATGTTTACTCTCCACTTGTCTTTATATTCCTTCAAAACTCCCACGAAATCCTTGTAAGTCCCAAAAATTAGAGACGGGTAGAAAACAACCTCCTATCCGCATTGAAACAACGTTTACTCTCCATTTGTCTTTATATTCCTCCAAAACTCCCACGAAATCCTTGCGAGTCCCAGAATCAGAGTCATGTGCAATTGCTTGTGTTTAGAATGCAAGATGAAATTCTTAAAGTATTCTGTAGAAAATGATGGTAACACACTATCTGAAGCTCAGGAACGAAAATTTGGATCATTTGAGGCCTATAATGCCCTCCTTCATCCATTAGTGTGAGCTAGGGCAACCAAAAACCAAAAAATGCTTCAAACCCGCTATTTTTTTTGCAACGGTTGGGTAATTAAAAATTGAAATTTTGTGGGAATAGACGAAACAACATCTTCTCCACATAGAAATAATGTTTACTCTCCATTTGTTCGTTGTGTTTACCCGCAATTCCTTGTGTTTTGAATGCAAGGGTGATTTCTTGTATTTTTTTGTTGAAAAAGATGGTGAAGAACTTTTCGAAGCTCAGAAACAAATATTTCGATCTTTTCAGGCCAAGAATGCCCTTCTTCATCCACTAGAGTGAGGTAGGGCTGCAAGAAACCGAAAAATGCCTCCTATTTTGGGCATACCTTGGGTAATTTCTATTGAAATTTTGTGGGAATAGAGGAAACAACCTCCTATCGGCATTTAAACAATGTTTCCTCTCCATTTGTCCTTATATTCCTCCAAAACTCCCACGAAATCTATGCGAGTCCCAGAAATCAGAGACGGGTGCAATTGCTTGTGTTTTGAATGCAAGAGTACATTCTTGTAGTTTTTCGGTAGAAAACGATGGTGACACTATATCCGTAGCTCAGTAACAAATATTTCGATCTTTGAGGCCAAGAATGCCCTCCTTCATCCATTATAGCGAGGTAGGGCTACGAGAAATCGAAAAATGCCTTAAACCTTCTATTTTGGGCAAATGTTGGGTAATTCTAATTGAAATTTCGTGGGAATAGAGGAAACAACCTCCTATCCGCATTGAAACAACGTTTACTCTCCATTTATCCTTAAATTCCTCCAAAACTCCAACGAAATCCATGCGAGTCCCAGAAATCAGACATGGGTGCAATTACCTGTGTTTTGAATGCAAAAGTAAATACTTGTAGTTTTTCTGTTTAAAACATTGGTGACGCACAACCCAAAGCTCATGAACGAATATTTCTATCATTTGATGCCTAGAGCCCTCTTTCATCCATTAGAATGTGCATGGACTTCGAGAAACCGAAAAATGCTGAAAACCTGCTATTTTGGGCAAACGTTAGGTAATTCCAATTGACATTTCATGGGAATAGAGGAAAAACCCTCCAATGCACATTGAAAGAACGTTTACTCTTCTCCATTTGTCCTTATTTTCCTCTAAAACTCCCACGAAATTCAAACAACTCTCAAAAATCAGAGACAGGAGCAATTGCTTGTGTTTTGAATGCAAGAGTAAATTATTATAGTTTTCATGTAGAAATCGATGGTGACGCGCTATCCGAAGCTCAGTAACAAAGATTTCGATCGTTTGAGGCCTAGAAAGCTCTCCATCATCCATTAGAGTGAGCTAGGACAGCCAAAAACTGAAAAATGCTTCAAACCTGCTATTTGGGCAAACGTTGGATAATTCCAATTGAAATTTCGTGGGAATAGCGGAAACAACCTCCTATCTTAATTGAAACAACTTTTACTCTCCATTTGTCTTTTTATTCCCCCAAAACCCCCACGAAACCCATGCGAGTCTCGGAAATCAGAGACGAGTGCAATTGTTTGTGTTTTGAATGAAAGAGTAATCCTTGTAGTTTTCCTTATAGAAATCGATGGTGACGCACTATCCAAAGATCAGGAAAGAAGATTTCGATCGTTTGAGGCCTAGAATGCTCTCCATCATCCATTAGAGTGAGCTAGGACAGCCAGAAACCGAAAACCGCCTCAAACCTGCTGTTTTAAGCAAACGTTTGGTAATTCCAATTAAAATTTCGTGGGAATGAGGAAACAACCTCCTATCCGCATTGAAATAACGTTTACTCTCTATTTTGATCTTATATTCCTCCAAAACTCCCACGAAATTCTTGCGAGTCCAAGAATCAGAGACAGGTGCAATTGCTTGATGCAAGACGAAATTCTTATATTTTTCTGTAGAAAACAATGGTGACGCACTATCCGAAGCTCAAGAACAAAAATTTGGGTCATTTGAGGCTTAGAATGCCCTCCTTCATCTATTGCAGCGTGGTAGGAAAGTCAGAAACCGAAAAATGCTCCAAACTTGCTGTTTTGGACAATGGTTCGGTACTTCAAAAATTGAAATTTTGCAGGAATAGAGGAAACAACCTCTTTTCCACATAGAAACAACGTTTACTCTAGGTTTGTCCTTATATTCCTCCAAATTCCTACGAAATCTTCGCAAGTCCCAGAAATCAGAGATGTGTGCAATTACTTGTGTTTTTAATGCAAGGGTAATTTTTTGTAGTTTTTCTATAGAAAAATATGGTGACACACTATCTGTAACTCAGGAACAAGTATTTCGATTGTTTATTGACTAGAACGCCATCCTTCATCCATTATAGTAAGCTAAGGCTGCCAGAAACCGAAAATTGCTTTAAACCTTTTATTTTGGACAAATGGAGAGTAAACGTTGTTTCAATGTGGATATGATATTGTTTCCTCTATTCTCACAAAATTTCCAAATTCCCCCAAAATCCATGCAAGTCCCAGAATACAGAGACGGGTGCAATTGCTTGTGTTTTGAATGCAAGAGTAAATTCTTGTAGTTTTTCGATAGAAAACGATGGTGACAGATTATCCATTACTCAGGAACAAGTATTTCGATCATTTGGGGCCAAGAATATCCTCCTTCATCCATTATAGTGAACTAGGGCTACCAAAAATCGAAATGCTTAAAACCTTCAATTTTGGGCAAAACGTTGGGTTATTCCAAATGAAATTTCATGGGAATAGAGTAAACAAATCCTATCCGCTTTGAAACAACGTTTACTCTCGATTTGTTCTTAAATTCCTCAAAAAATCCCACGAAAATCTGTGTGAGTCCCAGAAATCAGACACGGTTGCAATTGCATGTGTATTGAACTCAAGAGAAATTACTTGTAGTTTTTCTGTAGAAAACGAGGATGACGTACTATAGGAAGATCAAAAACGAAGATTTCGACATTTGAGGCCTAGAATGCCCTCCTTCATCCGTTAGAGCGATCTAGGACTGCCAGAAACTGAAAAATGCTTCAACATGCTATTTGGGCAAACGTTGGGTAATTCAAATTGAAATTTCGTGGGAATAGAGGAAAAAACTATCCGCATTGAAACAACGTTTACTTTTCATTTGTCCTTATATTCCTCCAAAACTTCGACGAAATCCATGCGAGTCCCAGAGATTAGGGATGAGAATGGGCAGGCCCAAAGCCCGATTGGGCTTCCAAATGGGCATGCCACATCATCATCCCTACAATTCCTTCACAAATTCTAGAAAAATTTGTGAAGGAATTGTAGGGATGATGATGTGGCATGCCCATTTGGAAGCCCAATCGGGCTTTGGGCCTGCCCATTCTCATCCCTAATCTCTGATCAGAGACGGGTACAATTGCTTTTGTTTTGAATGCAAGAGTAAATTCTTGTAGCTTTCTTATAGAAATCGATGGTGAAGCACTAACCGAAGCTCTGGAACAAAGATTTCGAGCGTTTGAGGCGTAGAATGCTCTCTATCATCCATTTGAGTGAGCTAAGGCAGCCAGAAACCGAAAAATGCTTCAAACCTGCTATTTTGGGCAAAGGCTGGGTAATTCCAATTGAAATTTCATGGGAATAGAGGAACCAACCTCCTATCCGCATTGAAACAACGTTTACCCTCCATTTGTCTTTATATTTGTCAAAAACACCCAAGAATCCTTGCGAGTCACAGAAATCAGGGACAGGTGCAATTGCTTGGGTTTTGAAGGCAAGAGTAAGTCTTATAGTTTTTCTATTGAAATCGATGCTGACGCACTATCCGAAGGTCAGGAACAAAGATTTCGATCGTTGGAGCCCTAGAATGCTCTCCATCATCCATTAGAGTGAGATACGGTAGCCAGAAACCGAAAAATGCATCAATCCTGCTATTTTGGGCAAACGTTGGGTAATTTATATTGAAATTTTGTGGGAATAGAGGAAACAACTTCCTATCCGCATTGAAACAATGTTTACTCTCCATTTGTCCTTATATTACTCCAAAACTCTCACGAAATCCTTGCGAGTCCCAAAAATCAGAGACGGGTGCAATTGCTTGGGTTTTTTTGAATACAAGAGTAAATTCTTATAGATTTGCGGTAGAAAACGATGGTGACACACTACCCGTAACTCAGGAATAAATATTTCGATTCTTTGAGGCCAAGAATGCCCTCCTTCTTCCATTATAGTGAGCTAGGGCTACTAGAAATCGAAAAATGCTTTAAACCTTCTATTTTGAGCAAACATTGATAAATTCTAATTGAAATTTTGTGGGAATGGAGGAAACAACCATCTATCTACATTGAAACAAAGTTTACTCTCCATTTGTCCTTAAATTCCTCCAAAATTTCCAAAAAATCTGTGCAAGTCCCAGAAATCAGACACGGGCGCAATTGCCTATGTTTTGAATGCAAGAGTAAATACTAGTAGTTTTTCTGTAGAAAACGTTGGTGATGCACTATCCGAAGTTCAGGAATGAATATTTCGATCATTTGAGGTATAGAATGCCCTCCTTTATCCATTAGAGTGATCCATGACTGCCAGAGACGGAAAAATGATTCAACCTGCTATTTTGGGCAAATGTTTGGTAATTTCAATTGAAATTTCGTTGGAATAGAGGAAACAACCTCCTATCCACAATGAAACAACCTTGACACTCCATTTGTCCTTATATTTGTCCAAAACTACCACGAAATCCATGAGAGTCCCTAAATCAAAGACGTGTGTAATTGCTTGTGTTTTGAATGAAAGAGTAAATTCCTGTAGTTTTCTTATAGAAATCGATGGTGACGCACCATCCAAAACTTAGGAATGAAGATTTCGATCGATTAAGGCCTAGAATGCTCTCTCATCCATTAGAGTGAGGTAGAGCAGCCAGAAACCGAAAAATGCTTCAAACATGCTATTTTGGGCAAACGTTGGGTAATTCCAAATTGAAATTTCGTGTGAATGGAGGAAACAACCTCCTAAACGCATTGAAACAAGGTTTACTCTCCATTTGTCTTTATATTCCTCGAAAACTCCCACGAAATCCTTGCGAGTCCCAAAAATTAGAGACGGGTAGGAAACAACCTCCTATCCACATTGAAGCTACGTTTACTCTCAATTTGTCTTTATATCCTACAAAACTCCCACGAAATCTTTGCGAGTCCCAGAATCAAAGACGGGTGCAATTGCTTGTGTTTAGAATGCAAAATGAAATTCATGAAGTTTTCTGTAGAAAATGATGGTAACGCTCTATCTGAAGCTCAGGAACAAAAAATTGATCATTTGAGGCCTAGAATGCCCTCATTCATCCATTAGTGTGAGCTACGGCAAACAAAAATCGAAAAATGCTTCAAACCTGCTATTTTGTGCAACGGTTGGTTAATTAAAAATTGAAATTTTATGGGAATAGAGGAAACAACCTCTTCTCCACATAGAAACACTTTTTACTCTCCATTGGTCCGTATATTCCTCCACTCTCACGAAATCTGTGCGAGTTCAGAAATCAGAGATGGATGTAATTGTAAGGGACCCTGCGGGGCTACACACACTAGAGGGGGGAGGGGGGTGAATAGTGTAATAGCAAGCAAAGTGCTTAATTAAAAGTTACTGAAATTAAAGCACAATAAGCAGCGGAAATTAAACAGAGTGCTCAACAACAACAATCGCAAACACATAGATTTTACCCTGGTTCCCCAAAACTTGGGTACATCCAGCCACACCAGTATTCACTATGATCCCACAAAGAGAAGTGAATACAAATCCCACAAAGGGATACACTCCCACAAAGAGAGAGACCTCACCAAGAGGATTTAGGATTCCCACAAAGAGATATCCTCACTCTCACACAGAGAGACCTCACATAGAGGATTTGTTCTTTCACATAGAAAGAACCAAACTCCCACAAAGAGAGTAACTCCCACAAAGAGAGTAACTAATTCCCACAAAGAGAATTAGGGTTTCGAACACAAAACAAAACGAAACAACACTTACCTATGCCTTGATATGATCTTACCAATGTGAAGAAGAAGGCATGCAAGTGGATGGCCAAATGCTTGAGATTAGCTTTGATTGCACTTGTTGATCTTTCTCTCTTCTAGGAATGAATCCTAACACTTCTCACTTTAGTGTATGATATGAAGAGAAGAAAGATGTTCTCCAAGAAAGGAAATGAGATTGAAATCCCTTGGAGAAATTCTCTAGAGCTTAGATGATATAGCATAAGAATGAAGCTCTAATTAGGGAATGGGGGAGGAGTAGCTTAGAGAAGAGATGAAATGATCTTCTATGATTTCCTAACCCTTTCAAGGAGTTCTAAAAGAACTAAGCCAATCCATATATATAGGAAGCCAAAGGAACCCATAAAACCAGCCAAAAACCAAAAGGGAAGAAATCTGCAACTGCTAGATTTTGGCAGTTTACGGCAGGAACAGTCGACTGATGATCATAAGGCAGTCGACTGATCAACGGCTTGAAAATATCCCAATGGCTATAATCTGAGCCGAGACAGTCGACTGTAGAAGACTACACAGGCGACTGTAAAACAGACAGTCGACTGTATATCCTTCATCAGGCGACTGCAGCAGGGATGGACAAGAAACAGAGAGCTGTACTTTTTCTCCAGTTTACGTACAGGTGACTGATATTAATAATACAGTCGTCTGTCTATTAGCCAGGCGACTGTAAAACATTCATCAGTCGACTGCTGTAAAAGATGGAGAAAAGACAGAGAGAGATGCATATTTCACAGACGACTGAAGGCCATTTCACAGGCGATTGTAAATATACAGGCGACAGTAAAAATAGCAACAAGCGACGGTCTTGCAACTTGGGAAAAAGCCCAGAAAATGCAAGAAGCGCACATGCGACTATCGACCAATTCACAGACGACTGTAAGAGTACATGCGACTATAAATTGAACATCAGTCGACTGATGCGAAAAGCTCAAGATGAGTCAATAGAAAAGTTTACTTGAGTTGAGCATCACAGTCGACTGTAGAAGGCTCGACAGGCGACTGGAAATCACACAGTCGACTGTAAAACCTTCAGCAAGCGACTGCAGGAGAGCCAGAGATTCCAAATGAGTCTTTGGGTAAGATGAACCTATTGGGTTGGATTCTATGATAATCCTAAGGCTCACTAAGATGGTGAAATGCAAATGCATGAGAGTATGACCATCTATCAAGAATTACAATAATCCTAGACTCAAAAAGAGAAATGCAAGTAAATGAAATTACATGGATTACAAATTGCATCTCCTAGAGTCTAAGTCTTCAAGCTCACAATGCCTTGATGCTCTCCATCATCTCCAAGCTTTGGCACACCTTGATGAGCTTCCCTTCATCAAGCTCCAGGCTTTGACAATGCTTCTCTAGATGTCCATCCATCATCATGCTCCAAGCTTTGGCTTCATTAGATGATCTTCATGACTTCATCCAAGCTTGAGCACACCATCACTCTTGGAGGTCTTTAAGATATTCCTTGTAATATCCTCCAAGCATTATGCTTTGTCTCATCAACATATAATCATTAAGATAAACTGAGACTAAAACATAAGATTGATTAGCACACTAACATAATGTATTGATCATCATCAAAATAACATTAGTCTTGAAACCAAGAACTAACAGTAATTCCTTGTGGTTTGAATGCAAGGGTAATTTCTTGTAGTTTTTCTGTTGAAAAAGATGGTGACGCACTTTCCAAAGCTCAGAAACAAATATTTCGATTTTTTGAGGCCAAGAATGCCCTTCTTCATCCACTAGAGTGAGGTAGGGCTGCCTGAAAGTGAAAAATGCCTGCTATTTTGGGCATATCTTAGGTAATTTCTACTGAAATTTGTAGGAATAGAGGAAACAACCTCCTATCTGTATTGAAACAATGTTTCCTCTCCATTTGTCCTTATATTCCTCCAAAACTCCCATGAAATCCATGCGAGTCTCAGAAATCAGAGACGGGTGCAATTGCTTGGGTTTTTAATGCAAGAGTACATTCTTCTAGTTTTTCGGTAGAAAACAATGGTGACACACTAGCCGTAACTCAGGAACACATATTTCGATCTTTGAGGCCAAGAATGCCCTCCTTCATCCATTATAGTGAGCTAGGGCTACGCGAAATCGGAAAATGCTTTATACCTTCTATTTTGTGCAAACGTTCGGTAATTCGAATTGAAATTTCGTGGGAATAGAGGAAACAACCTCCTATCCGCATTGAAACAACGTTTACTCTCCATTTGTCCTTAAATTCCTCCAAAACTTCCAAAAAATTTGCGCGAGTCCCAAAAATTAGACACGGGTGCAATTTTCTGTGTTTTGAATGCAAAAGTAAATACCTGTGGTTTCTCTGTAGAAAACGATGGTGACGCACTATCCGAACCTAAAGAATGAAGATTTCGACTATTTGAGGCCAAGAATGCCCTCCTTCATCCGTTATAGTGAGCTAGGACTGACAGAAACAGAAAAATGTTTCAAAGCTGCTATTTTGGGCAAATGTTGGGTAATTCCAATGGAAATTTCGTGGGAATAGAGGAAACAACCTCCAATCCACATTGAGATAACGTTTACCCTCCATTTGTCCTTATATTCCTCCAAAACTCCCATGAAATTCAAGCAAGTCCCAGAAATTAGAGACCTGAGCAATTGCTTGTGTTTTCAATGCAAGAGTAATTTATTATAGTTTTCATGTAGAAATCGATGGTGGCGCGCTATCCGAAGCTCAGGAACAAAGATTTCGATCGTTTGAGGCCTAGAAAGCTCTTCATCATCCATTAGAGTTAGCTAGGACAGGCAGAAACTGAAAAATGCTTCAAACCTACTATTTTAGGCAAACATTGGGTAATTTGAATTGAAATTTCACGGGAATAGAGGAAACAACCTCCTATCTGAGTTGAAACAACGTTTACTCTCCATTTGTCTTTTTATTCCCCCAAAACATCCACGAAATCCTTGCGAGTCCTAGAAATCAAAGACGAATGCAATTGTTAGTGTTTGGAATGCTCGAGTAATCCTTGTAGTTTTCCTTATAGAAATCTATGGTGACGCACTATCCGAGGCTCAGGAAAGAAGATTTTGATCGTTTGAGGCCTAGAATGCTCTCTATCATCCATTAGAGCTAGGGCACCTAGAAACCGAAAAACGCCTCAAAGCTGCTGTTTTGAGCAAACGTTGGGTAATTTCAATAAAAATTTCGTGGGATAGCTAGAAACCGAAAATGCTTTAAACTTGCTATTTTGGGCAAACGTTGGGGAGCCAGAAACCGAAAATGCTTCAAGCATTTTTCAGTTTCTAGCTCTCCATCATCTTTTAGAGTGAGCTAGGATACCCAGAAACCAAAAATGCTTCAAACTTGCTATTTTGGGCAAACGTTAGATAGTTCGAATTGAAATTTCAGGGGAATAGAGGAAACAACCTCCTATCTGAATTGAAACAATGTTTACTCTCCATTTGTCTTTATATTCCTTCCGAACTCCAACGAAATCTTTGCGAGTCTCAGAAATCAGAGACGGTGGCAATTAATTGTGTTTTGAATGCGAGAGTAATCCTTGTAGTATTGAAATCAATGCTGACGCACTATCCGAAGGTCAGGAACAAAGATTTCGATCGTTTGAGCCCAAGAATGCTCTCCATCAAATTTTAGAGTGAGCTAGGGCAGCCAGAAAAACAAAAACACTTCAAACATGCTATTTTGGGCAAACATTGGGTAATTCCAATTGAAATTTCGTGGGAATAGAGTAAACAACCTCCTATTTGCATTGAAATAACATTTATATTCATCTAAGACTCCTACGAAATCCTTGCGAGCCCCAGAACCAGAGACGGGTGCAAATGATTGAATTTAGAATGAAAGATGTAATTCTTGAAGATTTTCAGTAGAAAACGATGGTGACGCACTATCCGAAGCTCAAGAACAAGAATTTGGATCGTTTGAGGCCTAGAATGCCCTCCTTCATCCAGTAGAGCGAGCTTGGACAGCCAGAAACCGAAAAAATGCTTCAAACATGCTATTTTGGGCAATGGTTTGGTAATTCAAAATTGAAATTTTGTAGGAATAGAGGAAACAACCTCTTCTCCACATAAAAACAACGTTTACTCTAATTTTTTTGTATTTTCATCCACTCCCACGAAATCCGCGCATGTCCCAGAAATCAGATATGGGTGCAATTGCTTGTGTTTTGAATGCAAGGGTAATTTCTTATAGTTTTTCTGTCGAAAAAGATGGTGACGCACTTTCCAAAGCTCAGAAACAAATATTTCGATCTTTTGAGGCCATGAATGCCCTCCTTCATCCACTAGAGTGAGGTATGGTTTCCAGAAATCGAAAAATACTTTAAAACATTCTATTTTGGGCTAACGTTGGGTAATTCCAATTGAAATTTCGTGGAAATAGATGAACCAACCTCCTTTCTGCGTTGAAACAACGTTTACCCCCCGTTTGTCCTCAGTTTCCTCCAAAACTCCCACAAAATCTATACACGTCCCAGAAATCTGACAAGGGTGCAATTGCCAGTGTTTTGAGTGCAAGAGTAAATACTTGTAATTTCTCGGTAGAAAACGATGGTGACACACGATCTGAAGCTCCGGAACCAAGATTTCGACCGTTTGAGGCCTTGAAAGCCCTCCTTCATCCAATAGAGTGAGCTAGGACTACCAGAAACCGAAAAATACTTCAAACCTGTTATTTTGGGCAAACATTGGGCAGTTCCCATGGAAATTTTGTAGGGAATAGTGGAAACAATCTTCAATCCGCATTGAAATAACGTTTATTCTCCATTTGTCCTTATATTCCTCCAAAACTCCCACGTAATCCAAGCAAGCCCCAGAAATCAGAGACTGGTGCAATTGCTTGTGTTTTGAATACTTGAGTAAATTCTTATAGTTTTCCTATAGAAATCGATGGTGACGCACCATCCGAAGCTCAGGAACGAAGATTCCGATCATTTGAGGTCTAGAATGTTCTGCATCATCTATTAGAGTGAGCTACGATAGCCAGAAATCGAAAAATAATTCAAACATGCTATTTTAGGCAAGCGTTGGGTAGTTCCAATTGAAATTTCATGGGAATAGAGGAAACAACCTCCTGTCCGCATTGAAATAATGTTTACTTCCATTTGTCTTTATATTCCTCCCAAACTATCACAAAATCCTTGCGAGTCCCAGAAATCAGAGACTGTGACAATTGTTTGTGTTTTGAATGCAAGAGTAATCCTTGTAGTTTTCCTATTGAAATCGATGCTGACGCACTATCTGAAGGTCAGGAACGAAGATTTCTTGGTAATGGGAACAACCTCCTATTTGCATTGAAATAACATTTACTCTCTGTTGTCCTTATAATCCTCCAAGACTCCTACGAAATCCTTGCGAGCCCCAGAATCAGAGAAGAATGCAATTGCTTGTGTTTAGAATGCAAGATGAAATTCTTGAAGTTTTTTCATAGAAAACGATGGTGACACACTATCCGAAACTCAGGAATGAAAATGTAGATTGTTTGAGGCGTAGAATGCCCTCCTTCATCCATTAGAGCCATTTAGGACAGCCAGAAACCGAAAAATGCTTCAAACATGCTATTTTGCGCAACGGTTGGGTAATTCAAAATTGAAATTTTATGGAAATAGAGGAAACAACCTCTTCTCTACATAGAAACAACGTTTACTCTCCATTTTTTCGTATATTCCTCCACTCCCACGAAATCCGTGCGAGTCCCAGAAATCACAGATGGGTTCAGTTGATTGTGTTTGGAACGCATGGGTAATTTCCTGTAGTTTTTCTGTAGAAAAAGATGGCAACGCGCTTTCAGAAGCTCAGAAACAAATATTTCGATCTTTTAAGGCCAAGAATGCCCTCATTCATCCACTAGAGTGAGGTAGGCTGCCAGAAACCGAAAAATGTTTCTAACCTACTATTTTGGGCATACCTTGCGTAATTTCCATTAAAATTTTCTGGAATAGAGGAAACAACCTCCTATCAGCATTGAAACAATGTTTACACTCCATGAAATTCATGCGAGTCCCAGAAATCAGAGACATGTGCAACTGCTTGTGTTTCGAATGCAATAATACATTATTAGATTTTTTCGGTAGAAAACGATGGTAACACACTATCCGTAACTCAGGAAAAAATATTTCGATTGTTTGAGGCCAAGAATGCCCTCATTCATCCATTATAGAGAGCTAGGGCTACCAGAAATCGAAAAATGCTCTAAACCTTCTAATTTGGGCAAGCGTTCGATAATTCCAATTGAAATTTTGTGGGAATAGAGGAAACAACCTCCTATCCGCATTGAGACTACCGCAAAATCTGTGCGAGTCCCAGAAATCAGACACGTGTGTGCAATTGACATTGTAGAAAACGATGGTGACGCACGATCCGAATCTCAGGGACGAAGATTTCGACCGTTTGAGGCCTAGAATGCCCATTCTTCATCCATTAGAGAGAGCTAGGACTGCCAGAAACCGAAAAATTCTTCAAACCTACTATTTTCGGCAAACATTGGGAAATTTCAATGGAAATTCGTGGGAATAGTGTAAACAACCTCCAATCCGCATTGAAATCCGCAAATCCCAGAAATCAGCGACGGGTGCTATTGCTTGTGTTTGAATTCTTGAGTAAATTCTTGGTGACGCACTATCCGAAGCTCAGGAATGTAGATTTTGATCATTTGAGGCCTAGAATCCTCTCCATCATCTGTTAGAGTGAGCTAGGATAGGCAGAAATCGAAAAATGCTTCAAACATGCTATTTTGGGCAAACTTTGGATAGTTCCAATTGAAATTTTATGGGAATAGAGGAAACAACCTCCTATCAGCATTGAAACAACGTTTACTCTCCATTTGTCTTTATACTCCTTCCGAACTCCCACAAAATCCTTGTGAGTACCAGAAATCAGAGACGGTGGCAATAGTTTGTATTTTGAATGCAAGAGTAATTCTTGTAGTTTTACTATTGAAATCGATGCCGACGCACTATCCGAAGGTCGGTAACGATGATTTTGTTCGTTTGAGTCCTAGAATGCTCTCCACCAACAATTAGAGTGAGCCAGAAACCCAAAACTGCTTCAAACCTACTATTTTGGGCAAGCGTTGGGTAATTCGAATTGAAATTTCATAGGAATAGAGGAAACAACCTCCAATTTGCATTGAAATAACATTTACTATCTATTGTCATTTTATTCCTCCAACACTCCTACAAAATCCTTGCGAGCTCCAGAATCAGAGACATGCTTGTATTTAGAATGCAAGATGAATTTCTTGAAGTTTTTGGGTAGAAAACGCTGGTGATGCACTTTCCGAAGCTCAGGAACGAAAATTTGGATTGCTTGAAGCCTAGGGAAGGCAGAAAAAGAAAAATGATTCAAACCTGCTATTTTGGGCAATGGTTGGGTAATTCAAAATTGAAATTTTGTGGGAATAGAGGAAACAATCTCTTCTCCACATATAAACAACGTTTACTCGCCATTTGTCCGTATTTTCCTCCATTCACACGAAATCCGCGCGAGTCCCAGAAATCAGAGATGGGGGCAATTGCTTGTGTTTTTAATGCAAGGGTAATTTCTTATTGTTTTTCTGTAGAAAAGGATGGTGACACACTTTCTGAAGCTCAGAAACAAATATTTCGATGTTTTGAGGCCAAGAATGCCCTCCTTCATCCAGTAGAGTGAGGTAGGGCTGCAAGAAACCGAAAATGCTTCAAACATGCTATTTTGGGCATACCTTGGGTAATTTCTAATGAAATTTTGTGGGAATAGAGGAAACAACCTCCTATCCGTATTGAAACAATGTTTACTCTCCATTTGTCCTTATATTCCGCCAAAACTACCACGAAATCCATGCAAGTCCCAGAAATCAGAGACGTGTGAAATTGCTTGTGTTTTGAATGCAAGTGTACGTTCTTGTAGTTTTTCGGTAGAAAACGGTGGTGACACACTATCCGTAACTCATAAAAAATATATTGAGCGTTTGAGGCCAATAATGACCTCCTTCATCCATTATAGTGAGCTAGGGCAACCAGAAATCAAAAAAATTCTTTAAACCTTCTATTTTGGGCAAACATCTGGTAATTCCAATTGAAATTTAGTGGGAATAGGGAATACCTCCTATCCACATTGAAACAATGTTTACTCTCAGTTTGTCCTTATATTCCTCCAAAACTCCCACAAAATCTGTGCGAGTCCCAGAAATCAGGCACGGGTGCAATTGCCTGTGTTTTGAATGGAAGTGTAAATACTTGTAGTTTCTCTGTAAAAAACGATGGTGACGCACTATCCAAAGCTCAGGGAACGAAGATTTCGATCGTTTAAGGCCTAGAATGCCCACCTTCATCCATTAGAGTGAGCTAGGATTGCCAGAAACCAAAAAATGCTTCACACCTGCTATTTTGGGCAAACATTGGGTAATTCCATTGGAAATTTCGTGGGACTAGAGGAACAACCTCCAATCCGCATTGAAATAACGTTGACTTCTCCATTTGTCATTATATTCCTCCAAAACACCCACGTGATCCAATCAAGAATAAATTATTATACTTTTCCTATAGAAATCAATGGTGATGCACTATCCGAAGCTCAGGAACAAATATTTCCATCATTTGAGGCCTAGAATGCTCTCCATTATCTATTAGAGTGAGCTAGGATAGCCAGAAACCGAAAAATACTTCAAACATGCTATTTGGGCAAACGATGGGTAGTTCCAATTGAAATTTCCTGGGAATAGTGGAAACAACCTCCTATCCGCATTGAAACAATATTTACTCTCCATTTGTCTTTATATTCCTCCTGAACACCCACGAAATCCTTGCGAGTCCCAGAAATCAGAGACGGTGGCAATTGTTTGTGTTTTGAATGCAACAGTAATCCTTGTAGTTTTCCTATAGAAATCGATGGTGACGCACTATCCGAAGCTCAAGAAATAAGATTTCGACCATTTGAGGTCTAGAATGGTCTCCTTCATCCATTAGAGTGAGCAAGGGCATCCAGAACCCGAAAACCCTTCAAACCTGATATTTTGGGCAACCGTTAGGTAATTCCAATTAAAATTTCGTGGGAATAAACAAAACACCCTCCTATTTGCATTGAAATAACGGTTACTCTCTATTGTCCTTATATTCAACCAAGACTCCTACAAAATCCTTGCCAGCGGCAGAATCAGAGACGGGTGACATTACTTGTGTTTAGAATGCAAGAGGAAATTTTAGCAGTTTTTTTGAAGAAAACAATGGTGACACACTATCCGAAGCTCAGGAATAAAATTCTGGATTATTTGAGGCCTAGAATGGTCTCCTTCTTTCATTAGAGCAAGCTAGGGTAGCAAGAAATTGAAAAATGCTTCAAACCTGCTATTTTGGGTAGTAGATGGGTAATTCAAAATCGAAATTTTGTGGGAGTAGAGAAAACAACCTCTTCTCCACATAGAAAAAATGTTTACTCTCCATTTTTCAGTATATTCCTCCACTCCCACGAAATCTGCGCGAGTCCCAGAAATCAGAGATGGGTGCAATTGCTTGTCTTTTGAATGCAATGGTAATTTCTTGTATTTTTTTCTGTTGAAAAAGATGGTGACACACTTTCCGAAGATCAGAAACACATATTTCGATCTTTTGAGGCCAAGAATGTCCTCCTTCATCCACTAGAGTGAGGTAGGGCTAACAGAAACCGAAAAAAGCTTCAAACCTGCTATTTTGGGCATACCTTGGGTAATTTATATTGAAATGTTGTGGGAATAAAGGAAACAACTTTCTATCCACATTGAAACAATGTTTACTCTCCATTTGTCCTTATATTTCTCCAAAACTCCCACGAAATCCATGCGTGTCCCAGAAAATAGGGACGTGTGTAATTGAATGCAAGAGAACATTCTTGTATTTTTTCCGTAGAAAAAGATGGTGACACAGTATCCGTAACTCCAGAACAAATATTTCGATCGCTTGAGGGCAAGAATGCTCTCCTTCATCCATTATAGTGAGCTATGGCTACATGAAAACGAAAAAAGCTTTAAACCTTCTATTTTGGGCAAACGTTGGGTAATTCCAACAGAAATTTCGTGGGAATAGAGAAAACAACATCCTATCCGCATTGAAACAATGTTTACTCTCCATTTGTCCTTATATTCCTCCAAAACTCCCACAAAATCTGTGCAAGTCCCAGGAATCAGGCTCGAGTGCAATTGCCTGTGTTTTGAATGCAAGTGTAAATACTTGTAGTTTCTCTGTAGAAAACGATGGTAACGCACTATCCGAAGCTCGGGAACGAAGATTTCGACCGTTTGAGGCCTAAAATGCACACATTTATCCTTTAGAGTGAGCTAGGATTGCCAGAAACCAAAAAAATGCTTCAAATCCGCATTGAAATTTCGTGGGACTAGAGGAAACAACCTCCAATCCGTATTGAAATAACGTTTACTTCTCCATTTTTCATTATATTCCTCCAAAACCCCAGGTAATCCAAGCAAGTCCCAGAAACCAGAGACTGGTGCAATTGCTTGTGTTTTGAATGCAAGAGTTAATTCTTATAGTTTTCAATAGAAATCGATGGTGACGCACTATCCGAAACTTAGGAATGAAGATTTCGATCATTTGAGGCCTAGAATGCTCTCCATCATCTATTAGAGTGAGCTAGGATAGCCAGAAACTGAAAATGCTTCAAACATGCTATTTTTGGCAAACATAGGGTAATTCCAATGGAAATTTCATGGGAATGGAGGAAACAACCTCCTATCTGAATTGAAACAACTTTTACTCTCCATTTGTCTTTTTATTCACCCAAAACTCCCACGAAACTCTTGCGAGTCCCGGAAATCAGAGACGAGTGCAATTGTTTGTGTTTTGATTGCAAGCGTAATCCTTGTAGTTTTCCTTATAGAAATTGATGGTGACGCACTATCCAAAGATTAGGAAAGAAGATTTCGATCGTTTGAGGCCTAGAATGCTCTCCATCATCCATTAGAGTGAGCTAGGGCAGCAAGAAACCGAAAAACGCCTCATATTAGAATGAGCTAGGATAGCCAAAAACTAAAAAATGCTTCAAACATGCTACATTTAATAGCGCGCATATCCGGGAAAATTGTGACCCAAAAACTGTTTACATTTACCCAAAATTACCCAGCATGCACAACCATCAAAATTGTGACCGTTTTGCGCGCTGTGCAAAAATGTCTACATTTACCCAAAATTGCCACGTGTGCACAACTAGCAAAAATTGTGACCGTTTTACAGGCCGGGCAAAAATGTCGACATTTCCCCAAAATTACACAGCACGCACAGCCGTCAAAATTAAGACCGTGCTATTTTGGTCGTTTGACCCTAGAATGCTCTCCATTATAATTATAGTAAGCTAGGGCAGCCAGAAACCCAAAAACATTTCAAACCTGCTATTTTGGGCAAAACGTTGCGTATTTCCAATTGAAATTTAGTGGGAATAGAGGAAGGAACCTTCTATTTGCATTGCAATAACGTTTACTCTCTATTGTCCTTATATTCCTCCAAGACTCCTACGAAATCCTTGCGAGCCCTAGAATCAGAGACGGGTGCAAATACTTGAATTTAGAATACAATATTAAATTCTTGAAGATTTTTGGTAAAAACGATGGTGACACACTATCCGAAGCTCAGGAACGAAAATTTGGATCGTTTAAGGCCTAGAATGCCCTCCTTCATCCATTTGAACAAGCTAGGGCAGCCAGAAACCGAAAAATGCTTCAAACCTACTATTATGGGCAACGGTTTGGTAATTCAAAATTGAAATTTAGTGGGAATAGAGGAAACGACATCTTATCCCCATTAAAACAATGTCTACTCTCCATTTTTCTGTATATTCATCCACTCCCACGAAATTCGTGCAAGTCCCAGAAACCAGAGATGGCTGCAATTGCTTGTGTTTTGAATGCAATGGTAATTTCTTATAGTTTTTCTGTCGAAAAAGATGGTGACGTACTTTCCGAAGCTCATAAACAAATATTTCGATCTTTTGAGGCCATGAATGCCCTTCGTCCTCCACTAAAGTGAGGTATGGCTACCAGAAATCGAAAAAATACTTTAAAAGCTTCTATTTTGGGCAAACATTGGGTAATTCCAATTGAAATTTCGTGGGAATAAGGAACCAACCTCATATACGCATTGAAACAATGTTTACTCTCCGTTTGTCCTTATTTTCCTCCAAAACTCGCACAAAATCTGTGCGAGTCCCAGAATTCTGACAAGGGTGCAATTGCCAGTGTTTTTGAGTGCAAGAGTAAATACTTGTAGTTTCCCTATAGAAAACGATGGTGACGCACTATCCAAAGCTCTGAAACGAAGATTGTGATCGTCTAAGGCCTAGAAAGCCTTCTTTCATCGATTAGAGTGAGCTAGGACTACCAAAAACTGAAAAATGCTTCAAACCTGTTATTTTGGGCAAACTTTGGGTAATTCCAATGGAAATTTCGTGGGAATAGTGGAAACAACCTCCAATCCGCATTGAAATAACGTTTACCCTCCGTTTGTCCTTATATTCCTCCAAAACTCTCGCGTAATCCAGGCAAGCCCCAGAAATCAGAGACGGGTGCAATTGCTTGTGTTTTGAATGCTTGAGTAAATTCTTATAGTTTTCATACAGAAATCGATGGTGACGCACTATACGAAACTCAGGAACGATGATTTCGATCGTTTGAGGTCTAGAATGCTCTCCCTCATCTATTAGAGTGATCTAGGATAGCCAAAAATCGAAAAATAATTCAAACATACAATTTTGGGCAAACGTTGGAAAGTTCCGATTAAAATTTCATGGGAATAGAGGAAACAACCTTCTGTCCACATTGAAAGAACGTTTACTCTCCATTTGTCTTTATATTCCTCCCAAACTACCACAAAATCCTTGCGAGTCCCAGAAATCAGAGACGGTGGTAATTGTTTATGTTTTGAATGCAAGAGTAATCCTTGTTGTTTTCCTATTGAAATCGATGCTCACGCACTATCCGCTGGTCAGGAAAGAAGATTTCATGGTAATGGGAACAACTTCCTATTTGCATTGAAATAACATTTACTCTTTATTGTCATTATATTCCTCCAAGACTCCTACGAAAGCCTTGCAAGCCCCAGAATCTGAGATGCAATTGCTTGTATTTAGAATGCAAGATGAAATTCTAGAAGTTTTTTGGTAGAAAATGATGGTGACGCACTATCCGAAACTCGGGAACGAAAATTTGGATCGTTTGAGGCCTAGAGTGCCCTCCTTCATAAATTAGAGCCATAGGGCAGTCAGAAACCGAAAAATGCTTCAAACCTGCTATTTTGTGCAACGGTTGGGTAATTCAAAATTGAAATTTTTTGGAAATAGAGGAAACAACCTCTTCTCTATATTGAAACAACATTTACTCTCCATTTTTCCCTATATTCCTCCACTTCCACGAAATCTGTGTGAGTCACGGAAATCACAGATGGGTTCAGTTGCTTGTGTTTTGAATGAATGGGTAATTTCTTGTAGTTTTTCTGTAGAAAAATATGGTGACTCACTTGCAGAAGCTCAGAAACAAATATTTCGATCTTTTGAGGCCAAGAATGCCATCCTTCATCCACTAGAGTGAGGTTGGGCTGTCAGAAACCGAAAAATGCTTCAAACCTGCTATTTTGGGCATGCCTTGGATAATTTCTATTGACATTTTGTGGGAATAGAGGAAACGACCTTCCTATCAGCATTGAAACAATGTTTACACTCCATTTGTCCTTATATTCTCCAAAACTCCCACGAAATCCATGCGAGTCTCAGAAATCAGAGATATATACAAGTGCTTGTGTTTGGAATGCAAGAGTACATTCTTATAGTTTTTGGTAGAAAACGATGGTTAGCACACTATCTGTAACTCAGGATCAAATATTTCGATCGTTTGAGGAGAAGAATGCACTCCTTCATCCATTATAGTGAGCTAGGGATACCAAAAATCAAAAAATGCTTTAAACCTTTTAGTTTGGGCAAATGTTCGGTGATTCCAATTGAAATTTCGTGGGAATAGAGGAAAAAGCCTCCTATCTGCATTGAAACTACGTTTACTCTCTCTTTGTCCTCATATTCCTCCAAAACTACCATAAAACCTGTGCGAGTCCCAGAAATCATAAACATGTGGAATTGCCAGTGTTTTGAATGCAAGAGTAAATACTTGTAGTTTCTCTGTAGAAAACGATGGTGATGCACTATCCGAAGCTCAGGGACGAAGATTTTGACCGTTTGAGGCCAAGAATGCCCATCTTTCATCCATTAGAGTGAGCTCAGACTACTAGAAGCCGAAAAATCCTTCAAACCTGCTATTTTGGGCAAACGCTGGGAAATTCCAATGGAAATTTTGTGGGAATAGTGGAAGCAACCTCCAATCCGCATTGAAATAACGCTTACTCTCCATTTGTCCGTATATTCCTCCAAAACTCCCACGTAATCCAAGTAAATCCCAAAAATCAAAGACGGGTGCAATTGCTTGTGTTTTGAATTCTTGAGTAAATTCTTATAGTTTTCCTAAAGAAATCGATGGTGACGCACTATCCGAAGCTCAGGAAAGAATATTTCGATCATTTGAGGCTTACAATCTTCTCCATCATCTATTAGAGTGAGTTATGATAGCCAGAAATCGAAAAATTCTTCAAACATGCTATTTTGGGCAAACATTGGGTAGTCCCAATTGAAATTTCATGGGAATAGAGGAAACAACTTCCTATCCGCATTGAAACAAATTTTACTCTCCATTTGTCTTTATATTCCTCCCGAACTCCAACGAAATCCTTGCGAGTTCCAGAAATCAGAGACAGTGGCAATTGTTTGTATTTTGAATGCAAGAGTAATTCTTGTAGTTTTCCTATTGAAATCGATGCTGACGCATTATCCGAAGGTCGGGAATGACGATTTCGATCGTTTGAGTCCTAGAATGCTCTCCACCATCTATTAGAGTGAGCTTGGGCAGCAAGAAACATAAAAATGCTTCAAACTTACTATTTTGGGCAAAAGTTGGGTAATTCCAATTGAAATTTCGTGGAAATAGAGGAAACAACCTCCTATTTGCATTGAAATAATATTTAGTCTCGATTGTCCTTTTATTCCTCCAAGACTCCCATGAAATCCTTGCGAGCTCCAAGATCATAAACATGTGCAATTGCTTGTATTTAGAATGCAAGATGAAATTCTTGAATTTTTTTGGTAGAAGACGCTGGTGATGCACTTTTCGAAGCGCATGAACGAAAATTTGGATTGCCTGAGGCCTAGGGCAGGTAGAAATTGAAAAGTGCTTCAAACCTGCTATTTTGGGCAACGGTTGGATAATTCAAAATTGAATTTTGTGTGAATAGAGGAAACAAATATTTCGATGTTTTGAGGCCAAGAATGCCCTCCTTCTTCCAGTAGAGTGAGGTATGGCTGCAAGAAACCGAAAATGCTTCAAACATGCTATTTTGGGCATACCTTGGGTAATTTCTAATGAAATTTTGTGGAAATAGAGGAAACAACCTCCTATCCGTATTGAAACAATGTTTACTCTCCATTTGTCCTTATATTCCGCCAAAACTACCACGAAATCCGTGCAAGTCCCAGAAATCAGAGACGTGTGAAATTGCTTGTGTTTTGAATGCAATTGTACATTCTTGTAGTTTTTCGGTAGAAAACGGTGGTGACACACTATCCGTAACTCATAAAAAATATATTGAGCGTTTGAGGCCAATAATGACCTCCTTCATACATTATAGTGAGATATGGCAACCAGAAATCAAAAAATTCTTTAAACCTTCTATTTTGGGCAAACATCTGGTAATTCCAATTGAAATTTAGTGGGAATACCTCCTATCCACATTGAAACAATGTTTACTCTCAGTTTGTCCTTATATTCCTCCAAAACTCCCACAAAATCTGTGCGAGTCCCAGAAATCAGGCACGGTGCAATTGCCTGTGTTTTGAATGCAAGTGTAAATACTTGTAGTTTCTCGGTAGAAAACGATGGTGACGCACTATCCGAAGCTCGGGAACGAAGATTTCGATCGTTTAAGGCCTAGAATGCCCACCTTCATCCATTAGAGTGAGCTTTGCCAGAAACCAAAAAATTCTTCACACCTGCTATTTTGGGCAAACATTGGGTAATTCCATTGGAAATTTCGTGGGACTAGAGGAAACAACCTCCAATCCGCATTGAAATAACGTTGACTTCTCCATTTGTCATTATATTCCTCCAAAACTCCCACGTGATGCAATCAAGAATAAATTATTATACTTTTCCTATAGAAATCAATGGTGATGCACTATCCGAAGCTCAGGAACAAATATTTCGATCATTTGAGGCCTAGAATGCTCTCCATTATCTATTAGAGTAAGCTAGGATAGCCAGAAACCGAAAAATGCTTCAAACATGCTATTTGGGCAAACGTTGGGTAGTTCCAATTGAAATTTCCTGGGAATAGTGGAAACAACCTCCTATCCGCATTGAAACAACATTTACTCTCCATTTGTCTTTATATTCCTCCCGAACACCCACGAAATCCTTGCGAGTCCAAGAAATCAGAGACGGGGGCAATTGTTTGTGTTTTGAATGCAACAATAATCCTTGTAGTTTTCCTACAGAAATCGATGGTGACGCACTATCCGAAGCTCAAGAAATAAGATTTCGACCGTTTGAGGCCTAGAATGGTCTCCTTCATCCATTAGAGTGAGCAAGAGCATCCAGAACCCGAAAACCCTTCAAACCTGATATTTTGGGCAACCGTTAGGTAATTCCAATTGAAATTTCGTGGGAATAAAGGAAACACCCTCCTATTTGCATTGAAATAACGGTTACTCTCTATTGTCCTTATATTCAACCAAGACTCCTTCAAAATCCTTGCCAGCGGCAGAATCAGAGACGGGTGACATTACTTGTGTTTAGAATGCAAGAGGAAATTTTAGCAGTTTTTTTGAAGAAAACAATGGTGACACACTATCCGAAGCTCAGGAATAAAATTCTGGATTATTTGAGGCCTAGAATGGCCTCCTTCTTTCATTAGAGCAAGCTAGGGTAGCAAGAAATTGAAAAATGCTTCAAACCTGCTATTTTGGGTAGTAGATGGGTAATTCAAAATTGAAATTTTGTGGGAGTAGAGAAAACAACCTCTTCTCCACATAGAAAAAACGTTTACTGCGCGAGTCCCACGAAATCTGAGATGGGTGCAATTGCTTGTCTTTTGAAAGCAATGGTAATTTCTTGTATTTTTTCTGTTGAAAAAGATGGTGACACACTTTCCGAAGATCAGAAACACATATTTCGATCTTTTGAGGCTAAGAATGTCCTCCTTCATCCACTAGAGTGAGGTAGGGCTAACAGAAACCGAAAAAAGCTTCAAACCTGCTATTTTGGGCATACCTTGGGTAATTTATATTGAAATGTTGTGGGAATAAAGGAAACAACTTCCTATCCACATTGAAACAATGTTTACTCTCCATTTGTCCTTATATTCCTCCAAAACTCCCACGAAATCCATGCGTGTCCCAGAAAATAGGGACGTGTGTAATTGAATGCAAGAGAACATTCTTGTATTTTTTCGGTAGAAAAAGATGGTGACACAGTATATGTAACTCCAGAACAAATATTTCGATCGCTTGAGGGCAAGAATGCCCTCCTTCATCCATTATAGTGAATTACGGCTACATGAAAACGAAAAAAGCTTTAAACCTTCTATTTTGGGCAAACGTTGGGTTATTCCAATAGAAATTTCGTGGGAATAGAGAAAACAACATCCTATCCGCATTGAAACAATGTTTACTCTCCATTTGTCCTTATATTCCTCCAAAACTCCCACAAAATCTGTGCAAGTCCCAGAAATCAGGCTCGAGTGCAATTGCATGTGTTTTGAATGCAAGTGTAAATACTTGTAGTTTCTCTGTATAAAACGATGGTAACGCACTATCCGAAGCTCGGGAACGAAGATTTCGACCGTTTGAGGCCTAGAATGCACACATTTATCCTTTAGAGTGAGCTAGGATTGCCAGAAACCAAAAAATGCTTCAAATCCGCATTGAAATTTCGTGGGACTAGAGGAAACAACCTCCAATCCGCATTGAAATAACGTTTACTTCTCCATTTGTCATTATATTCCTCCAAAACCCCAGGTAATCCAAGCAAGTCCCAGAAACCAGAGACGGCTGCAATTGCTTGTGTTTTGAATGCAAGAGTTAATTCTTATAGTTTTCAATAGAAATCGATGGTGACGCACTATCCGAAACTTAGGAATGAAGATTTCGATCATTTGAGGCCTAGAATGCTCTCCACCGTCTATTAGAGTGAGCTAGGATAGCCAGAAACTTAAAATGCTTCAAACATGCTATTTTTGGCAAACATTGGGTAATTCCAATGGAAATTTCATGGGAATAGAGGAAACAACCTCCTATCTGAATTGAAACAACTTTTATTCTCCATTTGTCTTTTTATTCACCCAAAACTCCCACGAAACACTTGCGAGTCCCGGAAATCAGAGACGAGTGCAATAGTTTGTGTTTTGAATGCAAGCGTAATCCTTGTAGTTTTCCTTATAGAAATCGATGGTGACGCACTATCCAAAGATCAGGAAAGAAGATTTCGATCATTTGAGGCCTAGAATGCTCTCCATCATCCATTAGAGTGAGCTAGGGCAGCAAGAAACCGAAAAACGCCTCATATTAGAATGAGCTAGGATAGCCAAAAACTAAAAAATGCTTCAAACATGCTACATTTAATAGCGCGCATATCCGGCAAAATTGTGACTGTTTTGCGCGCTGCGCAAAAAAATGTTTACATTTACCCAAAATTACCCAGCATGCACAACCTTCAAAATTGTGACCGTTTTGCGCGTTGTGCAAAAATGTCTACATTTACCCAAAATTGCCATGTGTGCACAACTAGCAAAAATTGTGACCGTTTTACACGCTGGGCAAAAATGTCGACATTTGCCCAAAATTACACAGCACGCACAGCCGTCAAAATTAAGACCGTGCTATTTTGGTCGTTTGACAATAGAATGCTCTCCATCATCAATTAGAGTAAGCTAGGGCAGCCAGAAACCCAAAAACATTTCAAACCTGCTATTTTGGGAAAAACGTTGCGTATTTCCAATTGGAATTTAGTGGGAATAGAGGAAGGAACCTTCTATTTGCATTGCAATAACATTTACTCTATATTGTCCTTATATTCCTCCAAGAATCCTACGAAATCCTTGCGAGCCCTAGAATCAGAGACGGGTGCAAATACTTGAATTTAGAATACAATATTAAATTCTTGAAGATTTTTGGTTAAAACGATGGTGACGCACTATCCGAAGCTCAGGAACGAAAATTTGGATCGTTTGAGGCCTATAATGCCCTCCTTCATCCATTTGAACAAGCTAGGATAGCCAGAAACCGAAAAATGCTTCAAACCTACTATTATGGGCAACGGTTTGGTAATTCAAAATTGAAATTTAGTGGGAATAGAGGAAACGACATCTTATCCCCATAAAAACAACGTTTACTCTGCATTTTTCTGTATATTCATCCACTCCCATGAAATTCGTGCAAGTCCCAGAAACCAGAAATGGCTGCAATTGCTTGTGTTTTGAATGCAATGGTAATTTCTTATAGTTTTTCTGTCGAAAAAGATGGTGACGTACTTTCCAAAGCTCATAAACAAATATTTCGATCTTTTGAGGCCATGAATGCCCTTCGTCCTCCACTAAAGTGAGGTATGGCTGCCAGAAATCGAAAAATACTTTAAAAGCTTCTATTTTGGGCAAACATTGGGTAATTCCAATTGAAATTTTGTGGGAATAAAGAACCAACCTCATATACGCATTGAAACAACGTTTACTCTCCGTTTGTCCTTATTTTCCTCCAAAACTCGCACAAAATCTGTGCGAGTCCCAGAATTCTGACAAGGGTGCAATTGCCAGTGTTTTTGAGTGCAAGAGTAAATACTTGTAGTTTCCCTATAAAAAACGATGGTGACGCACTATCCAAAGCTCTGAAACGAAGATTGTGATCGTCTGAGGCCTAGAAAGCCTTCTTTCATCGATTAGAGTGAGCTAGGACTACCAAAAACTGAAAAATGCTTCAAACCTGTTATTTTGGGCAAACTTTGGGTAATTCCAATGGAAATTTCGTGGGAAAAGTGGAAACAACCTCCAATCCGCATTGAAATAACGTTTACCCTCCGTTTGTCCTTATATTCCTCCAAAACTCCCGCGTAATCCAGGCAAGCCCCAGAAATCAGAGACGGCTGCAATTGCTTGTGTTTTGAATGCTTGAGTAAATTCTTATAGTTTTCATACAGAAATCGATGGTGACGCACTATACGAAACTCAGGAACGATGATTTCGATCGTTTGAGGTCTAGAATGCTCTCCCTCATCTATTAGAGTGAGCTAGGATAGCCAAAAATCGAAAAATAATTCAAACATACAATTTTGGGCAAACGTTGGAAAGTTCCAATTGAAATTTCATGGGAATAGAGGAAACAACCTTCTGTCCACATTGAAAGAACGTTTACTCTCCATTTGTCTTTATATTCCTCCCAAACTACCACAAAATCCTTGCGAGTCCCAGAAATCAGAGACGGTGGCAATTGTTTATGTTTTGAATGCAAGAGTAATCCTTGTTGTTTTCCTATTGAAATCGATGCTGACGCACTATCCGCTGGTCAGGAACGAAGATTTCGTGGTAATGGGAACAGCTTCCTATTTGCATTGAAATAACATTTACTCTTTATTGTCCCAATATTCCTCCAAGACTCCTACGAAAGCCTTGCAAGCCCCAGAATCTGAGATGCAATTGCTTGTATTTAGAATGCATGATGAAATTCTAGAAGTTTTTTGGTAGAAAATGATGGTGACGCACTATCCGAAACTCGAGAACGAAAATTTTTTGGATCGTTTGAGGCCTAGAGTGCCCTCCTTCATACATTAGAGCCATAGGGCAGCCAGAAACCGAAAAATGCTTCAAACCTGCTATTTTGTGCAACGGTTGGGTAATTCAAAATTGAAATTTTGTGGAAATAGAGGAAACAACCTCTTCTCTATATAGAAACAACGTTTACTCTCCATTTTTCCCTATATTCCTCCACTTCCACGAAATCTGTGCGAGTCACGGAAATCACAGTTGGGTTCAGTTGCTTGTGTTTTGAATGAATGGGTACTTTCTTGTAGTTTTTCTGTAGAAAAAGATGGTGACTCACTTGCAGAAGCTCAGAAACAAATATTTCGATCTTTTGAGGCCAAGAATGCCATCCTTCATCCACTAGAGTGAGGTTGGGCTGTCAGAAACCGAAAAATGCTTCAAACCTGCTATTTTGGGCATGCCTTGGATAATTTCTATTGACATTTTGTGGGAATAGAGGAAACAACCTCCTATCTGCATTGAAACAATGTTTACACTCCATTTGTCCTTATATTCTCTAAAACTCCCACGAAATCCATGCGAGTCTCAGAAATCAGAGATATATACAATTGCTTGTGTTTCGAATGCAAGAGTACATTCTTATAGTTTTCGGTAGAAAACGATGGTTAGCACAATATCTGTAACTCAGGATCAAATATTTCGATCGTTTGAGGACAAGAATGCACTCGTTCATCCATTATAGTGAGCTAGGGCTACCAGAAATCAAAAAATGCTTTAAACCTTTTAGTTTGGGCAAATGTTCGGTAATTCCAATTGAAATTTAGTGGGAATAGAGGAAATAGCCTCCTATCTGCATTGTAACTACGTTTACTCTCTCTTTGTCATCATATTCCTCCAAAACTACCATAAAACCTATGCGAGTCCCAAAAATCATACACATGTGCAATTGCCAGTGTTTTGAATGCAAGAGTAAATACTTGTAGTTTCTCTATAGAAAACGATGGTGACGCACTATCCGAAGCTCAGGGACGAAGATTTCGACCGTTTGAGGCCAAGAATGTCCATCTTTCATCCATTAGAGTGAGCTCGGACTACCAGAAACCGAAAAATCCTTCAAACCTGCTATTTTGGGCAAACGCTGGGAAATTCCAATGGAAATTTTGTGGGAATAGTGGAAGCAACCTCCAATCCGCATTGAAATAACGTTTACTCTCCATTTGTCCGTATATTCCTCCAAAACTCCCACATAATCCAAGTAAATCCCAAAAATCAAAGACGGGTGCAATTGCTTGTGTTTTGAATTCTTGAGTAAATTCTTATAGTTTTCCTAAAGAAATCGATGGTGACGCACTATCCGAAGCTCAGGAAAGAAGATTTCGATCATTTAAGGCTTACAATCTTCTCCATCATCTATTAGAGTGAGTTATGATAGCCAGAAATCGAAAAATTCTTCAAGCATGCTATTTTGGGCAAACATTGGGTAGTCCCAATTGAAATTTCATGGGAATAGAGGAAACAACTTCCTATCCGCATTGAAACAAAGTTTACTCTCCATTTGTCTTTATATTCCTCCCGAACTCCAACGAAATCCTTGCGAGTTCCAGAAATCAGAGACAGTGGCAATTGTTTGTATTTTGAATGCAAGAGTAATTCTTGTAGTTTTCCTATTGAAATCGATGCTGACGCATTATCCGAAGGTCGGGAATGACGATTTCGATCGTTTGAGTCCTAGAATGCTCTCCACCATCTATTAGAGTGAGCTAGGGCAGCAAGAAACATAAAAATGCTTCAAACTTACTATTTTGGGCAAAAGTTGGGTAATTCCAATTGAAATTTCGTGGAAATAGAGGAAACAACCTCCTATTTGCATTGAAATAATATTTAGTCTCGATTGTCCTTTTATTCCTCTAAGACTCCGATGAAATCCTTGCGAGCTCCAAGATCATAAACATCTTGTATTTAGAATGCAAGATGAAATTCTTGAATTTTTTTGGTAGAAGACGCTGGTGATGCACTTTTCGAAGCTCATGAACAAAAATTTGGATCGGCTGAGGCCTAGGGCAGGTAGAAATTGAAAAGTGCTTCAAACCTGCTATTTTGGGCAATGTTGGATAATTCAAAATTGAATTTTGTGTGAATAGAGGAAACAACCTCTTCTCCACATAGAAACAACGTTTACTCTCCATTTGTTCATATTTTCATCCATTCCCACGAAATCCGTGTGAGTCCCAGAAATCAAAGCTGGGTGCAATTGATTGTGTTTTGAATGCAAGTGCAATTTCTTGTAGTTTTTATGTAGAAAACGATGGTGACGCACTTTTCGAAGCTCAAAAACAAGTATTTCGAACTTTTGAGGCCAAGAATGCGCTCCTTCATCCACTAGAGTGTGGTAGGGCTGCCAGAAACCGAAAATGCTTCAAACCTGCTATTTTGGGCATACCTTGGGTAATTTCTATTGAAATTTTGTGGGAGTAGAGGAAACAACCTCATATCCGCATGGAAACAACCTCCTGGCTTAAACGATTGTGACGCACTATCCGAAGCCAGTAATGAAGATTTCGACCGTTTAAGGCCTAGACTGCCCTCCTTCATCCATTAGAGTGAGCTAGGATCGCCAGAAAACGAAAAATGCTTCAAACCTGCTATTTTGGGCAAAGGTTGGGTAATTCCAGTGTAAATTTCATGTGAATAGATGAACAACCTCCAATCCGCAATGAAATAACGTTTGCTTCTCCATTTGTCATTAAATTCCTCATAAACTCCCACGTAGTCCAAGCAAGTCCCAGAAATTAGATACGGATGCAATTGCTAGTGTTTTGAATGCTAGAGTAAATTCTTATAGGTTTCCTATAGAAATCGATGGTGACGCATAATTCGAAGCTCGTGAAGTAAGATTTTGATCATTTGAGGCCTAGAATGCTCTCCATCGTCTATTAGAGTGAGCTAGGATAGCCAGAAATCAGAAAATGCTTCAAACATGCTATTTTGGGCAATAATTGAAATTTCTTGGGAATAGAGGAAACAATCTCATATCCGCATTGAAACAACGTTTACTCTCCACTTGTCGTTATATTCCTCCCGAACTCCCACGAAATCCTTGCGAGTCCCAGAAATCAAAGACGGTGGCGATTGTTAGTGTTTTGAATGCAAGAGTAATCCTTGTAGTTTTCCTACAGAAATCGATGGTGACGCACTATCGAAAGCTCAAGAAAGAATATTTCAATCGTTTGAGGTCTAGAATGGTCTCCATGCTAGGGCAGCCAGAAACCGGAAAACGCTTCAAACCTGCTATTTTGGGCAAACATTGGATAATTCCAATTGAAATTTCGAGGGAATAGAGAAAACATCCTCCTATTTGTATTGAAATAACGTTTAATCTCTATTGCCCTTATATTCCTACAAGACTTACGAAATCCTTGCGAGCCCCAGAATTAGAGACGGGTGCAATTGCTTGTGTTTAGAATACAAGATTAAATTCTTGTAGTTTTTCTGAAGAAAACGATGGTGACGCACTATCTGTAGCTCAGGAACGAAAATTTGGATCGTTTGAGGCCTAGAAAGCCCTCCTTCATCCATTAGAGTGAGCTAAGCCAGAAACTGAAAAATGCTTCAAACCTGCTATTTTGGGCAACGGTTGGGAAATTCAAAATTGAAATTTTGTGGAAATAGAGGAAACAACCACTTCTCCACATATAAAAAACGTTTACTCTCCATTTTTCCGTATATTTCTCCACTCCCACGAAACCAGTGTGAGTCCCAGAAATCAGAGATGGGTGCAATTGCTTGTGTTTTGAATGCAAGTGTAATTTCTTGGAGTTTTTCTGTAGAAAGAGATTGTGTCGCACTTCCCGAAGCTCAAAAACAAATATTTCGATTTTTTGAGGACAAGAATGCCCTCCTTCATCCACTAAAGTGAAGTAGGGCCGCCAGAAACTGAAAAATGCTTCAAACCTGCTATTTTGGGCATACATTGGGTAATTCCTATTGAAATTTTGTGGGAATAGAGGAAACAACCTCCTATCTGCGTTGAAACAATGTTTACACTTCATCTGTCTTTATATTCCCCCAAAACTCTCACGAAATCATTGCAAGTCCCAGAAATCAGAGACAGTGGCGATTGTTAGTGTTTTGAATGCAAGAGTAACCCTTGTAGTTTTCCTACAGAATTCGATGGTAACGCACTATCGGAAGCTCAAGAAAGAAGATTTCAATTGTTTGAGGTCTAGAATGGTCTCCATCATCCATTAGAGTGAACTAGGGCAGTCAGAAACCGAAAAAACGCTTCAAACCTGTTATTTTGGGCAAACATTGGATAATTCCAATTGAAATTTCGTGGGAATAGAGAAAACATCCTCCTATTTGTATTGAAATAACGTTTAATCTCTATTTCCCTTATATTCCTCCAAGACTCTTATGAAATCCTTGCGAGCCCCAGAATCAGAGACGGGTGCAATTGCTTGTGTTTAGAATGCAAGATTAAATTCTTGTAGTTTTTCTGAAGAAAACGATGGTGACGCACTATCCGTTGCTCTGGAACGAAAATTTGGATTGTTTGAGGCCTAGAAAGCCCTCTTCATCCATTAGAGTGAGCTAGGGCAGCCAGAAACCGAAAAAAGCTTCAAACCTGCAATTTTGGGCAACGGTTGGGTAAGTCAAAATTGAAATTTTATGGAAATAGAGGAAACAACCACTTCTTCACATAGAAACAACGTTTACTCTCCATTTTTCCGTATATTCCTCCATTCCACGAAATCAGTGCGAGTCCCAGATATCAGAGATGGGTGCAATTGCTTGTGTTTTGAATCCAAGTGCAATTTCTTGGAGTTTTTCTGTAGAAAAAGATTGTTACGCACTTCCCGAAGCTCAAAAACAAATATTTCGATCTTTTGAGGCCAAGAATGCCCTCCTTCATCCACTAGAGTGAAATAGGGCTGCCAGAACCAAAAATGCTTCAAACCCGCTAATTTGGGCAAATGTTGGGTAATTCTAAATGAAATTCGTGGAAATAGAGGAAACAACCTACTATCCGCATTGAAACTACGTTTGTCGTTATATTCCTCCAAAACTCCCACTAAATCTGTGCGTGTTCCATAATTCAGACACGAGTGCAATTGCCAGTGTTTTGAATCCAAGAGTAAATACTAGTAGTTTCTCTGTAGAAAACGATGGTGACACACTATCCAAAGCTCAGGGACGAAGATTTCAACCATTTGAGGCGAGAATGCCCATCCTTCCTCCATTACAGTGAGCTAGGACTGCCAGAAACAGAAAAATGCTTCAAACCTGCTATTTTGGGAAAACGTTGGATAATTGCAATGGAAATTTCTTGGGAATAGTGGAAAGAACCTCCAATCCGCATTGAAATAACATTTTCTCTCCGTTTGTCCTTATATTCCTCCAAAACTCTCTCGTAATCCGAGCAAGTCCCAGAAATCAGAGACGGACGCAATTGCTTGTGTTTTGAATGCTTGAGTAAATTCCTATAGTTTTCGTACAAAAATTGATGGTGACGCACTATCCAAAGCTCAGGAACGATGATTTCGATCGTTTGAGGTCTAGAATGCTCTCCATAATCTATTAGAGTGAGCATGGATAGCCAGAAATCGAAAAATAATTCAAACATGCAATTTTGGGCAAACGTTGGACAGTTCCAATT